>JAULBW010066122.1:0-161087 GCA_032358265.1 Vaucheria bursata
AAACCGAACTGAAACCAAAACAAATTATACCGCAGCTACAGAATAGAATTAACTCCCTTAGGTGTTAATTCCTAACATGTACAAGACACTAATCACCATACCTGCTAGTGTCATTGGCCCTTGCATGTACAAAAAATGCAAAGGGCTTGTTAATGACAATTTTTCTAACTGATAGCATTATTTTTATGATCACATCCAAATATGCAAGCCAAATTTTGCATCTAGTATATATTTATAAAAAAAGAGAGATCTAACCATATTTAAAGTAGTAAACAGCACTATGCAGAAGAGGTTTTTGTTGATTTTATCATGAATAATACTCATCTTAAATTTTCCTTTCAAGTTGCTTTGGACTAATCTACACCTTTTCTTTCTCAATCTCAATTGCTTGATAAATTGATGTTACACTATTTCACAGCTTTTTGAATAACATTTCATATATAAACCTTTCTCGATTTAGTATTCTTTGTAATTGTTGGAAAAAAAAGATACAGTAATATAATTGTTAGGAATCATTAGAAAAAGACTATACATGCAACCAGTAATAAGGACAACCAGAAACCCAAAGAAAACACATACAACCAATACCATGTTAATGTCAGGATATCTGCCCTGTCCCCAGATACTAGGACCCCTAAAACCCCCCACCTCTAGGGAGTTGATGGTTCAACGGTACAAAAATCGATTAGTAGTACCAAGGTCTTGGGTTCGAACCCCGATGCTTACAAATATTATCATACTTAGCTATACATTTACCCAAGAATCCTAACAGTTAAACCCTTTTCATGTGTTACTAAGAATGTGTTAGGACTTAAGTAGACATAGTTGCACGGGTTTGAATCAAGCAACAGTTCTTAACTTTCCCGGTACTGGGACAAATGCATTGTTGTATGTTTTGTAGTCAATATTTACAATTAGTACTACATTGATAATAGTAGCAGTAGTAGTCTGGGTGCTAGTATAATTTGACTTAATTTGTGTAGTTTATTTTGTATTGTGCTGTTTCCGCTCAGCGGCAGAAACAGCAACATTTAATAACACGTGTTTTCAATTAATCTTTCTAGTTTTGTACTAAAACTCCTCATGGATAACTAGAATTTTGTCCTTGTTCTGTGTATACTTTTGCCTGGTTTGTTCTGATCATTTCCCGTTGACACGTTTGATTATTCAGTTCCTGACAGAATGAATCTTATCTGTACAATACTACTTCAGAGAACACACTTTAAGAGAATCCACAAGACAAATGAAGTCCATAACAAATCATGGTAAAACAGATCAAATCCTGACAATAATATAGCACTTATACATATGTTGGATGATGTAGCTTAGTTGGGGGGTAAAGTCCAATGTACAGCAGAGGGAAGACAAACTGTAGAGCAAAGACAAGACTTAATGAAATATAAAAGTTTGTTAAACTTTGAAGAAGAGTGAAGAAGAGTTTCAAGGGAGCATGATAAAAATAGGGTGAATCTTTTGTTGGTTGAACTGGTTTTAGGAAGTAATCCAAGAGATTTTCAATTAACCATAAGAAAGATGACATGTGGCAAATTGTAAAGGTGCATAACAAATGAGTCCATTAAAGGATTATTACAAAAGTGTAGACATACATGATTTGGTAACAATGTGCAATTAGGATAAAAGGCAAAATGAGGTAAAAGAGGTAAAAAGGTGAGAAAAGATGTAGGCAAACTATAGATTAACATAGATGAATATTGATGAACATAGTTGAGCAGTTATGCCGTAATGGTTTCAAGAGATAGCAGGACCAGCAAGTATCCTGACAGTAATCCTACTTTGTCTTTGGAAATCTAGTTTTATAGCTGACTACCTTACTGCTGTCCAAAAGTGCATAAAACTAGTTGATATTGTTACTGTGGTTATTAGTTTTTTGCTCTACTTAAGAAAATGTTTTGTAGAATTACTTGAAGTTTAAATAATGTTGTAGCTAATGAACCAAATTATTTACATGAAGTTCTTTAATTTGGTCAAAAATTCATTGCACAATAAAAAGCATTTCAAATTATGATGTTTTGAATAGTGGGTCAGTGATAACTTTTTGTTTAATGTTCTTTATTAACTAATGCTATTCCACTACCATGATCCTGCCTAAGTGAAATAGTAACTATTTTTATTAGCTAATATCAAGACTTAAATGTACATTTCTGAATTTGTAGAGTTTTTAAACCTACTACATTGGTGACAAGATTTAATTGCTAAGGCTCTTGAACATTGTGCATAACATAACTTGATATTTTTTAGTATTTACCAAAAATGTTGGATATACATCTATACACCCTCTTTTCTTACATTGTTTATACTTTTCATAATTTTTTTTGTTTCATTAGATACTTTTTTTATAGTTGGATCAATGTCTTATTTTTCATCGTTGCATTACAATTAATAGTAGCTTAAAGTTGACTTATTTAAGTCTTTTTTGTTGCTTATATTTTCAAATTACTGGAAATTAGATAATAGTGATAATAAAAGGAACATGTTCATCAATATTGTAAAAATACCGAAACAGTTTGCTGTTTGTACAACAAAAAGTTTCTAATTGAATCTAGTAAAGTTTGAGTTTTGTTCAGATTTATAATTACAAAAGTATTTTCACCGATTTTCAGGGTATATAGAAATTAATTTTTTTGAATCGATATTATATATATATTTGTAACACCAGAATTTTTAAATTTTTTAGCCAGGCTTGTTTTTTTTTTAAATCTAAACACTATACTGGAGCTTAAGTGCCTTTATATTTTTGTCGCTGACACACTGGAGTAATATATCGTTGAAAAATAGAATTTTGGACCAATTGTAGAGCATGAGGTCTTCTTCTGATGAAACAAATCATGTACTATGTCATGGCTCACTTGGTAATCAAATGTAACAGCAATTGCTATTTACAGGAAAAAAAGACGAATTTTACCAAAATATTATTCAGAATGGCCTTGAAATCATCATGTCCAATGAGTTTGGTTTATTCATTAGTTTTTTCTATTTCCTTTGAAATTTTATCATTGGTATCAGTCAAGAATTTCACTTGACAATTTATGGCATTTAAAATAGCTAACAGTTGATTGGTCCTTGATATTTCATCAATTGATTTAAGCCAATAAAAAAGTCTCGATTCTGAAAACAATTATTAACGAGAAATTTTATTATCAACTGCCGCAGGAGAGTACAAAAGCGGTCAAGCCTTAAAATTTCGCTTCCAATCGCTCTCTTGAGGAATGAGTGAAGAATTTGTTATCGTGCAGAAGGCTGTTGTTGAGAAAATAGATGATAATCGAATCAGTGATGAGCTGGTTCCCTTAGTTTCATCCATTGCAAGATTAAATAGTTCCATAGCTGCTGTTTCAAGTGCTTTACCAGAGCAAGCATTTAAAGCCAGCAGAAAGGTATTTTTTGAATTATATGAAGCGCTGGATGTGTTGGAACGACTCCCGCATAATAATAAAGGTACAGCATTTATATTCTTAGATTTTAAGTGCACATTAATGTTAACATCATTGATCAACTGACAGTGTCTAAAAAACACATCGTACCAATATTATTTACTTTGCGAACCATTTTGTAGAAATTATACTATTTTGAATACATTTTCTATTCAGTATGTGAATATTGATTTACCCGGTACCTCGAATAATTAATAAAAATATTTATAGAAGGCAAGTTGAAAGCTCCAATATGACAAAAATGAAAAAAATTAGCAAAATCTACCACATTCTTTAAGGGCTTGTAAAAATTAATTCTTGGATAATACATATTCAGATTCGGAAAAATTTGTCATTTATGCTGACGTTAAAATGAGACAACTTAAGGTAGGATATACCTTTTTTATATTTCATGTGAAAAGCTCCTCTTAGGAAATAGCAGAGGAATGAAATAATGTAAAATAGCTCTTTGATTGAGCAAAAATTTACAGACAAGTACAAATATAGGGACAAAAAAATAGAATAGAGAAAAGCAGAAAATTGCGTTGTGAGATGTTAGACGATGAATATTTTCAAATTTATTTTAAGTGGATGCACATCATAATTTTTTTGTACAAGCATGACATACACCGTACATGCATAGTATGCTGCCAAGACAAGTTGCACAATTTTTTTAGATCATGAACACCTGTCTTTGCATAAATTTTTTTGCCAACATTAACTGCGCATGCAAAACATTTATACTGGTACTGTGAACTTCTGACATCAGGACCACTTAATTATTTTGATGTACACCCAAAATTTGTTATATGTCTGAAATTCTGAAGCTTGATGCAATACTACTTTTTCAATTGTTATTTTTTCAGCAAATTTGTTGTATCCAAAGTTTACTGTATCCGTTTTTTAGGCAATATGAAAAATGGAGTGCTAAAAAATCATGGCCAATCCATTACTTCTACATTGTTGAGCGTTTTAAGTAGCCCGAAACTAGAGGTCACTGAGCCTTTTTGGAGGCTTATTGGGGGGTGTCTATGTGCTGCATTGAGGAGGCAAGAGGAAATCAGTGCTGCCAGCTTGCTATTCGATCTATGTGCAATGGCTGACTTAAAAAAATGTTCAGTAACTACTCGAATTGCTGTACTTAGAGTAGCTGGTGATATCGGAGTAATGACAGGTTATAACCTATCAATTTTCAATTCTTGAATGTACTTTTGCTTGTTTTTTTTGGGTTTATTATAAATGTTCAGCCGACGACACATTTTTAAATTAGGTATTGATTATTTGGTTTACATATTAAGTTTATAATGCATTTGGACTTGATAATGATACTCTGTATTTCATATAGCTCTAGCCGTTCATTGGCGTATACATATGATAAAATATTTGCTCATATTGGTACTGACCAGTTGGCTATACATAGATTCAGTTTAGTGGCCTCAATTGATTTGTAGCCATAAATATTGTTCGTAGAATATTGTTCCGGAGAAATCTTAAGTTGAAGTTGAATATTGCATTTTTCAAACCCAATATCTCTCTCTATTTTCTGTGCACTTTCTATCTTTGAGGTTCACCACATAAGAAACTTCAGCACATGATTACTAACTGATCACATCCAAGTAAATCATGCATTGTTTTTTACACATTACCAGCAAAAGATAAAGAAGCATAGTTGATAATTTATTTCAATTCTACTGATGAACTCCGTTACCAATATTTGTGAACAATTCATGGTTATTATAAAAAAATGTGATCGTACTGAATGCAACAAAAAGCCATTGCTTCAACATATAAAACAGTCATATCTTTTGTGACCTATGTTTTAGAAACAGAAGAAGCAGTATAAAATAAGACAAATGAAATTGATATCGAAAAAAAGAATGCTATTTATGTTGTACATGCATACTTTTGTTCTTCGTTCCTATGCTGTACGTAACTTTATTGCAATTTCTGGATACTAGTTCTACTCTACTTGAAATATGCACTTTATTAGTATTTTCTATCAGTAATCATTGCAAAATGATTAAAAACTTCAAGTTAGAACTTTGTTTTTTGAAAGACATCAGGCAGTAAGCCTTACCATATGAATTCTGTACCGATATTCAATTAGATTTACGTTTAAAACTTATTTGATTGGTTTAATTTAACAATTCTGTTTAGCAAAAATCCGTGAACTTGAGCAGCATAATTCAATTTATGCATAATATTCAACAGCGTATTGGCCAAGTTAGACTTGGATTGAACATTTTCAACATGATCAATCTAAATTTTGGTATTGTCATCTAGGGGTTAAAATTGATGTCATTTTGGAGTAAATTCGATTAAAAACTTGAATTCTCAGACTTTTTAGTCATCTTTTCCTGATAGGTGTAGTAATTTTTCTGAACATTGAAATGTACATTAGAATGACGAATGAAATGATTTGAATGAATTTGCAGTGTTAGCCTGTTTTATGTACAGATACATAACATGGTATGATAATGCATGAGTTACAAATTTGTACCTAGCTCTTTCCAATTTCCATCTTTCACAATTAAAGTTACAGTTCTATGTATTTGTAGGTGTACGGGTTGTCTCTGTGCTGCCTAATTTTGTTGCAGCGTGTGGAAAACATTTGAGGAGTTCGGAACCCATTGTTAAAATTGCAGCTATTGAGGTACATGTATACATGTGTACTGAAATATATATTCATACATGCATATCAAAATATGTATATTTATTGATACAAAAATATATGCTAATACATATATGATAATGCGTATATACAAATAAATGCATACTGATAAATATACAAATAGAGACATACTGATAGAAATGTAGAAATTCAAAGGTACTGGTGTACTTCTAAGGACATTCTGATACCTATTTTATGATAATTTAGTACTGATACTTCCATATTGATAAATACATACTAATACATGTCCATAGACACAGCATACTGATACATACATATTTATTCCTTTTTCATGGCTAAATTTAGGCTTTAGCAGCAGTGATAGCTGGCGTTGGTGATGTGGGTGGTGCAGTACATCCAAATGCCCTCAAATTTGCTACTCGAGCCTGTTCTGACCGTTGCCCAGAGGTGAAAAAATATATTTATGCATCTCATCATTTTTAGATATATTTTTCCAATAGAAAAATTAGCCTAATTTAATTCGGCAAATTAAAAAAAAATTAAAAAATAATCCACATTCAGAAATGTACTTATCTGGAACCCTCAATAGAATTCCAAAGATTCTATCCCCAAACATGTTTGAAGATTGGTTTACCTCTCCGAAATGCTGTTTAGGAACCATTTTGTGATTGGTCTAAACAAATATTTGTAATTTATTTCTTGTTGTTAGGTTCGATTTGGGGGTGCAATGTGTTTATTAGCTCTAGCCAGAGCTTCGGATAATTTTCAAAGGCAAGTAGCTGAAAAATTTGGTCCAATATTAAACAAGTCTTGGGAATTATTAAGTGCAAGTTTTTAATATTTGAGTGCCCATATGATGCGCCAGAATGCATAATTTGCTCTAATATCAGTTGCGTAAATTACATCTATGGAATTGTATATGACGTCTTTTCTACGTTTATCACTTTCTTTTACATAACTCTGGGGGCAACTTTGCAGACTTGCATAGTATACTATCCAGTCTACTAGCCATTATTTGAATAAGCAGTTACAGAAAAATCTTCTAGAACAATTTTATGTTCGAAAATAACTGTGTACTTCAATCTAGAATATCACTCTGCCTTTTTCTACCTTCTCTCTCTGCTGTCTGTCTATCCAATTCTCATTTACCACTAATCTTGTCACTATTTCCGAAAAAGTAATATGTTTATTTGAGCATTTGTGCCCTCTAAAGTTACATCAAAATATACACCGAAGAATTTTCACCGAAGTTAAAAAATTAATTTTGAAAAATATATCTGTCACTAATAGTCTTTATGCCCATCAACTATCATTATGCAGCATTGGGATAGAGGCGGTGCTGATTCCATGTGCACGAAGTTTAGATGATGCCTCGCCGGGAGTAGTACTTGCTATGGCCAATTGCGTTGCAGGAGTGCTGGCTGTGTCCATTGAGGTCAATAGATATATTTTCAAGTTGAATTATCGAGCAAAAATTGCGATCGCTCATAAAATGTATGAGTTATTCACTTCTAAAAGAATCAGGATAGTACTATTCTGTAAAGTTCAACTTTTCCAAAAGTTATATGCCGGCGTACTTGCGTGACTTTTCTGAAATTTTTTCAATCACTTGAAATAAAAATGGCACTCACTGATAAGTAAAAAATCAAGCAGATTCTTTAATAATAGAATCTGAAGTATCATAAAAACAAATAAAGTTATTTCCACAATGATTTCACGTTTATTAAATTGCTTTAAGGCTGATTCATATGGATGGTTTTTGTCACGATTTAACATCTGCAAAAACTTTAGATACAGCAAATTCACCTTTAACAAATTTTCATTGATAATGAATAAATAAAAAATCATATTATGCCATGTGCAACTTCGGATTATCAATTGTAAGAGTTTTTGTATATGATGAATTTATGCGGTGGTCGTATCCCTCTATGTATGAATTATCCAAATTGAAATCATTTATACTTATATATGCTTATTTCATGAAATTCAAGTTACATTTTTGCTATTGCACAAATAGGCATTTCAAAAGTTTTGATATAGACGTGCATGCGTATTTGTATGCATTATTTGAATTTAGACAATATGTATATTTTTGAAGTTTAAGCACTTTTTCGTACTATCAAAAACATATTCAATGAAAACTTTAAAATGCTGAACTTTTTAGGGGACATCTGGGCTGGGAGGGCATAGTAAATTTTCATCCGCTTCACGTGATCAGGTATGTATCAATTTATCAGTGTTTGTGTCTGTGCGTATCATACTTAAGATTAGTTGATGATGTAGTCCAGAGATGCAGAGACAGCGAAAAGCGAAGATAGAAAAAGAGACAGAATGATTTTATAGATTGAAATACACTAATTGTTCTAGACGCTTGTTCTATAACTGCATGTTCATATAATGGATAGTATACTGGATCATGTACTATTCTAGTCTGGATCAATATACCAATATAACTAGGAATGGCTAGCAACGTCTCAGTATATTTGAGTGTAGGTATGAATTTCATGCATTATAGAGGTCCTAGTAGGGTGCTTTATATAGGAGCTATAAAGCTTTTTGTTTTTCTTCATAATTCATTGTTTCATTGTTGCTCTTTACAGGACGATGACGATGTCAAGAGCGGAATGGCAAACAATCATGGGCAGAGTAGTATCGATAAAATTAGTGCACGATTAAAAGAAATGAGTGCCGAAATGAAGGTATTTAAAAAAAATTCCTTTCTTTGACCTTCAGTGAATTTCAGACTTATTGAATTCATTTCTAGCAAATAAATTTCTTTTTAATCAAATAAATTTCTTTTAAATCAAATAACTGAAAAATTCATATTGTGCCCAGTTCAGCTTCAGATTTTCCAGCATAGCTAATTGATTCATCGGTCTTGGTAAGTTTATTTTATCCAAAGGTCTCGTAAAATAGATTTGTTGATAGATTAATTGGTATGTATGTCGGCTAAAATCATGCATATTAGTAATTGTATGTGGAATATTATCTATATGAAATATTTTTTAGGCAGGAGTTGCGAAACTGCCCGATAAACGAATCCCACCTATTGAAGAAGCTGGATTTCGGCTAGAACCTGCTATACAGTGGTTGTGCTCCTTGTTTTATAGGTAAACATATGCATATGCACGCATATACGTAAGCAATATAGGTATATATATATATATATACTTACATACACTTTTAGACCTACAAATATAAATGATAAGCGCATGCATGCAAAGTTTATATACTTTGCATATTCATTTTTTTACCCTTGTACATATTACATATTTTTAGAGCTACATATCCATCTCCTGGAACGCGAGAATTCATGTCTGGTGCATCATTATGTGTCGTGGCTTTTCTCAGATATTCGGATGTTAACAAAAAAATAAGGTATTTTTATGAATTGCATATACTGATGGATGCTGATATATACTTACATGCTGCTACATACGGACATACTAATACATACATACATATGCTTTATTATTTAATTATATTAATCATGAGCAAGATTAAGAACTCTTTATTTTATATTTTCCTTGTTGCAATCTTCTCAATGTGAATTTTTGTAACAGATTAGATTTTACATAGGTATTCTATAATTTTGGCTCAAATTTATAGAATTCTCATTTCTACTATATTAGCCTTTTTGTAAATGAATAATATCTATATGTATCTATATATGTGAAAATTTCACACAAAATGCTTATGTTTTAATTTTTTTATTTGTAGTTCTAGTAGCGTTACTTGGATTGTAAGGACTTTAGTTGATTTACTTGAAACGGACAAGCTACCGCAGAATGGAAATGAGGTATATAGTTACTTCTATGTTATACATGCATATACTGCCATAATTAATAATAGAATGTTTGTAATAAAGATATTTGTAGACTTTTTCTATGCAATATGTTTTAGTATTTCTTGTTTAAATCGACTTATTTTGTTTATTGTATTGTTTGCATCCTGTTTGTGTTCCGATTACAAATTCGATTTTTGCATTTCCATTGTATTTTATGTTTTTATACTAGTACTGCATTATTGTTTTTTCTAAGATTGTAGTTCCATTACTTTTGGATGATGATATCAAGTATTGCTATACTATTTACAGTCCTACTATCGAAGAGTTTGAATGGCAACTCACAACCAATCCCCCCTTTTAGTAATTAGTAGTATTATGTTATTTATCCTACTATCAAGTAGTATCTATTTTTTGCTGCTATCTGTCAAAAGTATTGTTTTACTTTTGATTCTACTTTAAAATAGTATTATTCTATCAGTCCTGCTAGTTTATTTATGAGAATTGCTTCACATACTCTATTATACTGCAGTAGTCGTCGCTTTATAAGCCCATAGATGATAAGTCCAGCCTCATATTATACCCACTTTTGCATGGCCCTAAACTGTCCCAGCTGTATGTATCTAAGCTATACATTTTTCGGTTTATAAGCCCAGTTGCTTATTAAGCCGGAAAAGGTTTGGTCCCAAGGTGGCTAATTGAGCATCAAATCTACCATACCCCATCCTAGTTTCTATTGATGTCAACTAGCATTGACTAGCAGTTTTACATTTCTTCCGAATAATGTATTGAAGAATCAGTGTTTAAGATACTACTAGCTTAACTCTTTGTTACTTTTTGAATGATTTATACGATTGAAATTCATGGTGATATGCAGCCCCCACTTCAAACCTAGATGGCTTCTCAACTAAAGAATAAGATTAAAATACCTAGAAAAAATACGGAAGCTGGATAATGTACATGTTAAGTCTATTATCAAAATATTGAAAAGTCTTCAAGCCACTTCAATCTAGACACTTGCTACAACTATATCTCATATGAATTGTTATGAAATAATTTATTTTCTGTCAACTGGTACTAAAAATTGCACGAAAATTTTTCAGTTCATCAAATCTATCACTTTAGAGATATAAATATGCACCAGTAAATTGATTAGGTAAAGTGGTAAAGTTATGAAATAATATAATAAATCATTTAGAGCCTCATCGATTTTTGAATATCAACTAATATTACCTATTCAATTAATGCAGGCTTGCATTGTTCGTTCAGCAGTAGAGTACATAGTTCGAGAGGGGCTCTGTAGTGGAAGCTCAGAGGGTAAGCAACTATTGATTGCCCGTGAAATACTTACTGTCCTAGGGGAAGTATCTGGTCGAGCCCAACCGGGACAGGGGTTTCAACCTCTCCTAAATGAGCATCAACTGCAGGTTGGATTTAGTAACTTGTATTCTGATAGAAAAACAATACATGTTTTTGTACAGATAATAATTGGTACATTTCTGTTCTTTTTGTTTTCAAAGTAATGACAAAGTATCATTTGTTTCTTATGAATATTATGATAATTTAGCCTTACTTATATGTATACTGCATATGAAGTCATTTGTACCCATGTTCGTACCAAAGACAGTGCTAGTTATTCATTTTATGCTTGCATGTTAGCTCATATTGGCACTGGCTAGTCGACTATACATATATTGTGTAGAAGCTTAATCGAAGCTCAGTCATAGAATACTGTTCGGAATTAATCTTATGTTGAAGTTTATATATTGCATGGTTTACAGTAAATATGACTCTTGTACTATCTCTCTCTCTTCCTTGTGTGTTTCTACCCCTGAAATTTTCCTTGTCAGAATCTTTAGCAGTTTGTTCACATTAAAAATTTCAGATACAATGAATGAATTCGGTAATCAGGATGAAATATTATATCCGGTGTACTTTGGAAGCAAATTTTCAGCGTCATATACGGAAAAAAATAATTTTACCATTGTGGTTGTAGTCGATTGAATACAAAAAGGCATAGGCAGTACACATCTGCACACCAACCTTATAGAAATCCTATGTTTGAACATGAAATTGTTTCCTGAGCTTTTTTAACTTGCTGATGATTGTGGTTTTATTTTTTAGGATAAAAATCACAAATAAAATCCAATTAAATCCCATTCGGAAAGTGAACTATGGAAGGTTAGGTTAGAAATCATTGTCGAAAACTGTTATTGAAAAATAATAGATGTGTTCGTTTTGTCTATATTCTAAAGATACACCAGGGTATTGCCAATATCTTCATATATTAACTATGTATCTGTTGTGCACAAAGAAAATGGTAATATCATGTTTGTATTCATTCAATTGTATTTTTTGAACAGATTTTATTTCAAAATATTTAAGTTATGTAAAATCCTACGAATAGCTGTAGGATGGTGGCTGGGATAGTTTATATAATTCGAATGTGCCTAATTTATCATATATTTGTTTGCATTGATTAAGACTAGCATAGTATACAGTCTAGTATATTAGTAGTTACTTGAATATGCAGCTACAGAATATTTTTGTGGAACAATTCTCTGTTGAAATATAATTGTGTGCAGTGAAGTTTGGAGACAACTAGTTCGTTTTTACGTGAAAAAGTCATATTGCACCAAGATTGGCTTCAATATTACAAGTACAACGAATTTCGGATATATTAAATTGATTCGGTGGTTCTGATAAATTCCTTTCATACAAGGATTGCTGTACTTCAGTCTAAATATCACTTTGTCTTTTCATTTCTTTTCTTTTCAGTCAGCTTTTTCAACATGCATTACTTATTATCCACATCACGATTCTTATAGATTATTATCTGTCGTCTATGGTTGGTAGGTATGTTTGGTGGAGCTTAGCCACCTGGTGACCACCCTCGGTCAGGCGGCAGCAGCCCTGAAGGACAATATACATGGGTGTTTGGTACCACTAGTTGCCCACCCATCTTATGGCGTGCGGTCAGTACCTAATGCCTATGTTCCTAGTCTTTATAATAAACATGATTTTTTGAAGTTTACCATAATTCGAGTTGCTCAATGGAAAAAATATTGTAGTAACCCTGTAAATGATTCATAGTATTTGGATCTAGCATACTTCTAATAGTCAATAGGTCAAACAAAAAGTTATACTAGTTGAGTCAGGATAAATGAGTGGTATAAGCTAAATGAATTTATTATTTGTCAGAAGGATTAATTTATAAGTGCTTTTGTTATATGTATACATTTTTGACAGCAACTGGTTGGCTTTTTTAACAACGCAAAATTATGAAAGTCACATAAAGCGTATGTGCCGATTTTAATATTTGTAATAATTTTTGATGCACTAGTAGATTCAGATTATTCGCTATGTAAATGTCTTTTTTAATGGTAGCAGAACTCTCTGTAAAGTGTATGTACTGTAAGCAACAGCCAAATAGGATACATGGAAAATCATACAATGAAACAAGTCTGACTGCTCTAAAAGAAGTTAAATGCTGCAACCGTTGGTTTATGAGAAGAAAAAGCACAAACAATAGAGACAGTATCGTAATATAGCCATGAATATTAACATCCACATTTAAAGTGGGGAGTCATCAAATTCGAAATCCAAATAGTTTATCTTATCAGATCATCGTTCTGCATGCAGTTTGGCTTCTATAGTTCAATATTCTGTATATTCATGATTCGCATATAAAGCATAGACAGTAAATCTCTAATATTTAATAAATGCTGCTTGTCATGCCAGATTTTGAATTTCCATTTAGTTTTCAAATGAAAATGTCCTTTATATGGGTGATGTCAGTCGTCCGAGAAATCTGTTTTTTTCCTGATATATTATAAATCTGCAATATCATTATCTTATCTATGAGTGGGCTACATAATATTATGTGTGTTGATTTTAGCATCTATAGCCTAGATCTATGCTTTATTTTACAGGTTTGAAGCTGCTGTTGCGCTTGCTGCAACAGGACATGCATTGCCACACGCAACTGCAGGATTACTGCAAGGCTGTATTAGCGAAATCAGATACCAGTTTGATACCCTCACAGCTCACAGTACTCCAAGGTGAGAATCGCCATGTCCAGAACTGAAGTGTTACAAAATCATTTTTTAACCCATAACCTTACCCGTTTTTTCGGTTCATTTATGAATATATTCCGTAGTCTAATAAGTAGTTGATTTTGTGTTAAATCATAATACTGAATAAAAACGAAAATAATAAGAAAATAAGGAATGATTCGTTTTGATTCAATGTGGCATTTTGTTTTGAGGTTCAGTAGGAATGAATTTTCCTATTCTCAGAATTGAATTTACATTTCTGTATATATATCTAAGAGTTTACACCTGGAAAATGCACAATCCTTTTAACCTGCGTGCATACTCATAAGCCATGAACAGTCTGCATATGAAAAGTAATGAGCATAAAGCGGACCTCCCTCCCCTCACATTTTCTATGGGGGTTTTAGAATACTATGGTATACTATTGAGTTATTTAGGTTGAAGAACTATACCAGTATCTAGTATACTATAGGCAACCATAGTTATTTATCAAGGCCTAGTATACTACATATTAGTTTATTCCAAAATAATTTGCTGCAGTAGTCTGGAGTGCACACTTATCTATTCTAGTTTACATTTCCAGGATAAAAACAGCACTTTATGTCAAAGCAGTCAAGTACGGTTTAATCTGGTATAGTTAGCCTAGTATTTATCACCTAATCTAAGCTAGATTCAAAACTAGTTTGCTTCGTAACAGGTCGCATCAAAGTAGTCGAGTGTCTTTAACTGCATCATGGTATGTAAAGTCTAGTTAGTTATGCACATATGAAATCAAATGTTGCAAAAATTGATCTTAAAAACTTTTATGTCTTATATCATGCAAAATAGTATGTATATTTGTTAATATTGCAGTTGTGTAGTATCGTATAGTTGTGACTAGTCAAGTAACATATCTCATACCAATTTGAAATTTTCGATTCAATAGCAGTAACAAGTTTTTGTTCTTTTTGGTTGTTTTAAATTTGGATTAGAACAAAGAAAGGAGAAAATTTGTTTACACATACTCCATGCTGAAAATTTTAATTGATAAGTAAATAAATATAGGTATATTTATATATTGGTTCCTATTGTCTCTATAGAAATGGAAATGAATCAAATTTATCCGATATGGATCATGGCGAAGTTGGGTCTACTCTTACTAGCCCGAATTCAGCCTTACCGGAATCGATTCGGGGGTTACATACTTCGATAGAGGTGAAATATTTTAAAATATCTGATATACAGTAAACTTCAAATGTAGCATATTCATTTCTAATGAATTTTTACTTAGAGTGTATAAACAAAAAAGTCATACAGTGCCAAGTTGTACTTTAGAATTTTAGATTTGACACATTGCTGATGTAATGAATTAATTTGGTGGTCCCTAGAGATTAGTTTTATCCAAGTTTACTATAAATGTGACCTCTATCCGTTTTGAAGATTTTCATAATTACTATTTTTAGTTGATATAACATACTTGCATTAAAGCAATTTCAAAAGTTTTTACTCATATTGATATTTAAAGTGGTAGATACTGATGTGTGTGAAATGTATTCAGAAATATGGCTTCTATATAATATATTTTCCGTCATTTTTTGAACAGATTAGAGTTTTTTTTTATTTTTTGGGTTAAAGCATACGAATATTTTGGAAAGGTAAACTGTATTTTGGATAATGAAGTGGCATCTGAACCAATATCGACTATATCTGTGTAAGCATTTCTATGAATCATCCACATTGACTTCTGACATTGTGAATTGTATCCGGAGCCATAAATTCGAGCTTTTTTGTTACAACTTCAAGTTGTATTAAATCGATACATTTGATACTTATTTTGAATGATTTTATTTATCATTTGTTGAATAATGCGCTGTAAATCTAGTACACTATATATATTGGCCACTATTCTACACGCTAGATAGTATATATAGTATTCTAGAATGTTCTACAATAATTCTAGAATAATATTATTGTTGAAGCTAGTAGAAACACTTCCATTTTTGCTTGTTAATTTGCATCTTTAGTGTGCTACATTTTTTTCAAAATTTTTTTATTTCTAGGATGATGGTATGGCAAAAATTGGTATAGGAAACACTTCTGATAAGAGAGTACGTATATATTCCCTACACGGCAATACAGCGGCAGCTTCAATGTTGCTTCAGGTTATAATTTATACAATAAATATTAGTGAAAATTCATGAAAATTTTGCAAAAATTGAAGATTTTTATTTTAAACCATGTACATCTCATCTGAAAGGAGTATTTTTTTGCCTTACTAGACTAGACTAGATCTTTACTTTTTATTATCAATATGAGGTATTTTAAGTATTCTCTTTTTTCACAAATACGTATGAATTATTAGAAATAGAATAGTAATATTATTATGCTGCCTTCTCTGTTTCTCTCAGTGCTCGTATACATTTTATTGTAGACTGAAAGATGCTATGAATTAAGAATTTCAGTAAAAATCAGTGGCTATATTTTAGAGGTGATTTTGCACATTTGCTAAAATAAACTCATTAGTGATTCGAAAATGTTCATAAAATTAGAGGTAGATATAGCATAGGTAGAAAGGCACCAAAGAGGGGAGGTTTGAAAACATATAGTGATATTACAGGTTAAAGTACACAATTCAGCTCTAATATAGAATTGTTCCAGAATCTTATTCTATAACTGCATAATTTAAAAATTGCTAGTACACTGTATAGTATACTATGCAGTATAGAAAGATACAACTAGGCATGATTAGCAATATCATTGCAAGTGTGCACACTTTTTTTATTCTGCAGGTCGCTCAAAAACTTCCTCTAGGAATTCCTAGTGAAATAAGCTTAAATTCGAAAGATATTGCAAAAAATATGATTCTAGTACAGTTCCCTGATTTGAGCTCGAAGTCAACTGTAAATATGGTGAGAAAGACTTCATATACGATAGGAGAATTCGATTTTAAAAAAATTTCGTTTTGAACAAATAAACGGAAAGACATTGTGCCCAAATTCAGCATTAAATGTTCTGATATATCGAATAAATATAGTAGTTCCGACATCCAAGTTAACTGAGTATTTTCTAAATCATAGACATATCAAAGCCATAGCTTCCCCCACAAATTTTTTACTGACTTGTTATATTTGATTATAATTATGGTTCTGCTGCATATAAGTTACATATGGACTGATTCATGGTTTCATTTACAAAAGTAAATAAGTATTTAATTTAAGTTTCAATTTGGCTCTTGGAATATGCTGCACACAACCTGTGAACTGCTGATGGCCTCTAAATGACCTGTTACATCAGCTGGGGCTCTTTTTCGAAATATTCCATTTCAACTTTTAGATATCTGCTGAAATTTTTTATGAAGTAGTTTTTTAGTAGCTCATCAATCAAAATCCCAAAAAGTAATACCAATCAAGGGATCAACTTTATTTTGAAAGTAATTGAAATATAAATATTTTTGATGTCCTCAGAGTTGAATTTGATGCATCCCTCCTCCTCCCCCCCCCCTCGAGTATTTAGAAACAATCAAGTATAAACCAATTATTATATTATTTTCTTTCTTTTTGAACTCAGTGCCATTAAAGGCCAATATGAAATTTCAAATTTTTTGTGAAGAGATATATTTTTATTCGAAAACCCATGAGAATGAAATACTTGACACCACATAGCTTTTAATCTGAAGATCCAATTGGTGTTTTGATTTGCAGGATTGTTTTAGATTATACACAGTAACTTCACTATAGTCTATGTGCTCTATTTTTTATTTTTCTAAAGTTCTAACTGGAAATGAGCCGATATGATTTCGAGTAACAATTTTTCTGTTTAAGAATATATACATTTATACAGTTTTAAAAAATTTTCATATCCACCTCATATTTTGTGGTGCATAATTTTATTCCAGAATATGGGCGTGATATGTACTGCAGTTCGCACCGGATGGAGCCTGGTTTCATCCCTATTTGGGTATAATAATGGGTTATGGGCGGAGCAACACTGTTGCGAACTTCTGGTATTATGGGAACGATCTGCTTTTGCAGCACAGTACGGGCAGGTAAATGTAGAGACATGCAGCCATTTACACCTACATTTTTTCCTTTGCTGAATTAGTATCCTTTACATTGGTAATAAAAGAATAACTTTTTAAATGTTATGGAGATAATGGTATCATAGAGAATATCTTGAAAATGTAAATAGTAATATTAATTGCGAACCATACAAAACACAACTTCAACCTAAAATTGCTCCAGAATAATATAAGAACAATTTCTGTGGCTGTGCTTCCATACTTACTACTTTAGTCGATCAATGTGACCTAACCTTTGATAATATAATGAATGGTTAGTGCTGTCGTTAACAGAATCATTCATACAAGGGGTTTTTGAGCACATTGTGGTAGGTTAATATGCTGATCATTTCGATTAAACTCCAACAATATTGGATTACTGAATGATTGAATCAATTCATTTAAATGCAATATATTATGCGCAAAGGGTAGGAAAAAAGATGCGCTTCTTTCAAGTAATTGGGCAAAAATATCTGTTTAATTTGTTTATATCCGAATATTACATTGTTCAGTATGTATAATTATGTGCAGTATTTAAATAATTCACTATCTTGGTTGTATTCCGAATCAACATTATAGATAATATTCAAATAATACTTACTCAGGTCTTACATTCAATATCAACACCATGGACCTTTATTTGAGGAAAGATGGAATCAATAGATTAAACACTTTGAAGAGTTATTACTCAATAATTTTAAAAGAAAAATGCTTAGTGCTTATTTTCATTTAGGCTTTGAAATTAGAAGTTATACATCTTTTTGAAATATTTTTTATTGCAGTCAGAAGCTCTTTGTGGTGTGGAGCACACCCACGACTTGATATTCTTGGATGCCAGTACTAGGTACTTGACTACACAATGTATAACTACCACAAAAAATGAATTCAGTGGTCCTGGCAGATGCTTGATATCCAAAGTTTACTGGAGCTCTAATTGTATGCTTTTTATTCAAATAGCACCCATTGTCGGTTTAATATTTAACAGTAATGCATATGAGTTCTATTTGTTTTGAGCGATGCAATGTGAGACCTGGTAAAATATCAAGAATACTACTAGTAGTTACCAATCTAAAATATAGTTGACTAGGTTGTTAGATATTGAGCTGACTATTCATATTTTTTTGCTTGCTTGTATTTTAGCTTACTAGTATTTACGAAACCCTTACAAAATTATCCTCTGCTATGTAAAAGACTTGTCAAAACTATCATTGCCAGCTCAATGCCGGCATCAGGCTTAATGATTCTTTCAAAAAGAAACTGAATGCATGATTTTGGAAATGAATGTAGAGAGATTCTATCGTAGAATATGATCCATTATACTTTCAATTGCTGAATAAGAAGCTTATTTGTACAGTCGTGCAATATTGCTAATAATCAAGGATAATTAAGTATTCTGTTTTTTTAACATTATTTTTTCTCTATTTTTCTTGATCCTTGGTCAATAGTTAGTATATACATATATCAGTGGAAAGTCAAACAAATTAATCTGCCGGAAATACAGTAAATAGAACATTGGGACCACCAAATTTATTCACTATATCCGAAAATCTGAAGCTGGACTAGGGCATAATTTTGACTTTTTTACTTTTTAGAGTGAAAATTAGTTGAATGAAAATTTTTTACATCCTGTTTTTACTGTTATGTGCAATGTGCTAATATTTCTGATATGGCATGCATGTACTAATAGGGCTTTATTGTGCTTTATGCGAACTGCTCCAATGGCTTTATACACCGTGCCTGGTGCCCTTGGTCGCTGTGTTTCTGTACTGGAATCGTCTGTGATATCCATTGAAGGAAGGCTTAAAAGTCCATCAAAAACTCAGGGAATCATTTGTAGAACATTGTTAAAGGTATTCATTTGTCATTAAATATCATCAACTTTATTGACATGTGGTGAAGTAAAACATAGGGAATGATCAGTGGAATTTTATTTAAGGTATTATTTATTTTTAAAGATTTTTGGTTTTGTTATGGGTTTTCTTGATTTATGATAAAGTAGAGCCTGAAGGATTATCTGTCATCTGACTGTGCCTTAATTGATGAATGTAGTATGATTTGAATTATTTTGTGGACCTGGAATTGATATGCATAACCCAACAAAAAGTAAATGCAGATTTTGTAAGGCAAAAGGTTTGAGCAGATGTTTTTCTAAATTTAGGCAATGCTACTAGAATGCTTTGCCTGGCTACCTCCCGGCTGCTTTCCAGAAACTTGTGAAAAGTTATGTGCATGGGGATTGGATCATTTTCGAATGTATACAGCCAATGACGTTGAAGCATCTCTACTTCCTGCCTTACTCGACCCTACAGTAAGTCCATTTATCTCTGAAAATCATACTAAAAGAGTATTGAAAGGTTGTATACTATGTATATATATTAGTTAAGCTTAAGTTTTATATGTGTAAATATATTGTAAAGTCTATTTTTTCAATGAGTCCTTATTACTCGTTGATGTTGGTTAATTATTCATTACCATGTATGTGTTTACACATGTATACAATTTATGTATAAAACATTGAACTAGAGAAGCTGAACCTTATTTAAAACTTTGAAATGATAAAAAGAATATATTTATACTTTGAATTTGATGACTCGCCACAATTAATTTTAATATTATGTTGATACTATTCCGTTTTCTACCGAATTTTTGTCTGCTAAGTTCTTTGCTACATATCTATTATGATTAATACAGGGTTCAAAAAATTTTTTAACCTCATTTTGTTTGAAGATAGAATCATATGCAGAACAGTTTTATTACATTACTTTTTAGTTCGATTGAATGGAATCTCAATTTCAAGTGGTGCTGTATCATATGGAGATTCAAGCCCACTAGAGTTTGGCATAAATAATACTCTTGAACACTGCACGAGAAACTTAGACACTACTCTAGCAACACATGTTGCTGAATCGTAAAAAGCTATTACAATCAAAGTGACTATACCGTGTCTTATTTAGCTGAATGTTGTCTTGATGCATTTGAACAAAGGTTTATTCACTGATTCATACTTAATACTATCATCAAAACCTTTTATAGCCATGAGGTTAACAACAAAAAACAGCTTAAGCCTTGTAGTTATCTATTGAGCCGACAAGAGTTGATAGTGGCGAGTCATCAAATTCAAAATTCAAATAAGTTATTTCTTTGCAACTCATTGTTTATAACACAGTTAGACTTCTACAGTTCAATCCTTGACATAATCATAATTCATAGGTAGCGAATATCCAACAAATCATGCGCATCCGTTCTTTTTTCTCACTTTACTAAAATTATAACAACTAATACTCTATAATACTATTCTGATAAGCTGTTGATTATAAAATATTAATAGGATTCTTCGCTTGAGGCTATGGGGTCATGTCGTTTACCTCCTTATCAAGGTATTGGAATACCATTCGAAGGAGATGATACTGCAGATGCACTGGCCTTACATGCCCTCCTAGCTGGCATTCCAGTCGGGCACCAGGTTAGATAAAGCTACAGCAAACTTTGTACAAAACAAATTTGTTTTTTGCAATTTTTTTATATAAAACGAATTCAACGATAAGTTATATTGTGCCAAGTTCAGTGTGAGATTATTGAATATAATGAATTTTGGATTTAATGAATTCATCCGGCGGCCCCACCAGATATGTTTTGTTTGACATGCACTGCATATATATATTTATATGTTTGGACCAATATAGCATATAATTCAGTATAAAGGCAATTTTGAATGTCCTGTTATAATATATATTTCTAGAATATTGCCCATATTGAATTTGTCTCTTCTCTCTCTCTGTTACAGTATGCATGCATGCACGTATATTTGTATGTATGTATTTTATAATATCAATCGTACTTTCAGGAACGTGATGCTTTAGTGGGAAGTGCTAGCATCTGGCCCGACTCTGAAATACTTGATTCTAACCAAGGTAAAATATAGAAAAAATTGACTTTTTCTTTTCTCCTAAAAAACTGAACTTTTACAGCTTATCTTTTTGCTAATTTGAGCGTATTTTATAAACAATTGATTTGGCAAAATTTGTTATGAAGTTCAAGTTACTAGGTTTATTAGATTAGCATGTCTTAAATAGTAAAACACATTACTAGGTAAAACACGAAAAAAAATTAACATGGAAAATAAAATTTCACTAGTACTATTACATTTCGGCCTCCTGTATAGTTATCTATTTCGATAGAGTCATTCTGAACTTTAGATAGAATATTTCCGAAAGGCTTGCTGATTGGGGAAAATAGATTCGTTACGGCAAATTTGCTTATATCTTCTGGATATTTTTTGTTTCTTTCAGGTCGACATATGATCAATGAAAATAAAACTAGTGCTTCGAATTCTCATAAAACTGAATTGCTGACTTTTCAGCATCCTTGACTCTATTTAGTAGGAATAAAATATGGAGGCATAAATATATAGATCAATATGTATGCCTAAAAATTAGCTTGATGTTGCCGTGGGTATTTTTATATCATAAGTTACAGCAGCAGAACAATACATATTGAGAAAGAACAGGGAAAAATGCAGTAAGACGAGAGAAATTTGATTTATCCATTGTATTTAGGAAATATCTTGATGTGGTACAATTTAAAAATATAAGCTCGAAGTAGCTAAAGCATTGGTTTCACCTACAGGTCATCTTAGCACTTCGGTACATAACCTTATGGAATGTATCATTGAACTTGTAACTGCAGAAAATCATTCCAAAGTTCATTTGCTTGTGTGTTTTTTTTAATTACAGGTATATATTATATGAATGTGAGTCTTAATGTATGTTTTTCATAGGAAGCGAAGGTAGAGGGGAAATACCACCAACCCCCCTACATGGGGATAATTGGCGCCGCCCCCCTGGAAGTAGCAGCAGTATCAATGTTCGACTTTTAGATGCGGCAATATCTGTGTTCGCAGCAACCTTCGGCTATCAGGTTTATGCGTAGAATAGATTATTTGCAGGCTATAACTTATCAGAGTAGCTCTTTGTTCAGTATATTGTGCTTAGAATCATGCAAGATTGATTACAGTTGTTTAGTAGTTTTGAAACCATTTTGTGTGACAAATAGATAAAGTTGCTTGGAACAATTCTCACTCGAACATGTTAAGCTTATATCATCTAATATTACTTGAAATTGGATCCAAGTTTGATCGCAATATGTTGAGTTAAAAATGATCTAAAAAGCCCAAAATAGTCCTTATTTATATGCTTTTAGAATCAATCATCCATAATTAATTTAAATTGATAGCAAGCTTTGAAACTGTACTGAGTTTAAATGTCTTCTTAAACGGGTTAAGATTGATTATAGCTGAAAAATTATTGAAATTTGACCCAATAAAATAATTTCATTTTGAATCGACTAATATCAATTGAAGTCAACTAAAATGGATTCATGAAGCATAATTGATTTTTTGAAAAATTGATTGAAATGGATAAATAAGGACTTCAGTATCTAGAGCTCATATAAAGCTAAGTAATCTCATTAGTTAAATTCTAATTACCTAGGGTTTTATTCTGCATGTCTTTGAATACTTTTACCTTTGATGAATAGAGATTTATTATCATCTACAAGTGTTAGTAATGTAAGGATAAAGGTTTGAGGTGGATATTAATTATTTACTGTTTAGCTAAAGTCATATATAGCTGATCATAGAAAGTTAGGTGGTTTAAAATAATTTGTGTTTTTTTGCCTCAGGGTGAAGAGTTTCAGGCTAATTCCATGGAGGCAATCATTGCTCTCTTACCTGATGCATTTAAGTACGTAAATTCAAACTTATTTTATATATTTTATGCTATCTAAATAGCATGTATATTTATTTACTATATGTGTTTGTTTTTTCAAACAAATATTTTCTATCAATATACAAATGGCATATGTTATACTTCATTTTTGGTCGTTCTACTTGAATTTAATAAGGATATTTATTTGCCCCCCCCCCCAAAACAACCCATAAAAACCACAAAAAAGTTACTTGAGAAGCTTGCGGCATTCTATAATGCAACATAACATATACGTATATTTATCTGTATTTTGTTGTTCTGATGAAGCAATAGCTTAGCATGAACCTTGGATGGGCAGTATATCACCAAGTACCTACATAAGTTTCCAAAAAGGGCCTAGAAACTGAACAATGCTAGAAAATATCTTGTGCATACAAGTAATACCATAGTTGTCTTTGCTTTACCAAATTGCAGTTTTATTTATTGTTCAAAAGGAATTTGTTATGATAGTTTTTTTCGATTTTATACGTTTTTTACTTGTTTTTGCAATTCTTGAAGACCTGGAATGAATGCCCGAAAAGATGTATTTGGCCTTGGCGGGTTAGTTACAGAGGATGAGAGACGGCGAAGGGATAGGAAACAGCACTTGGGGACGGCCAATGTGGCCACATTAATGTTGGCTCTGCTAAGAAGTTTACCCCCCTACACAGACAGCAGGTTCATAGCTATAGTATAGAAAAATCGGTATTATAGGCAATGGCCAGGAATCACTGATATATTTGAGTAATACCATAATTGGATAGAACAAAGTCACTTTTAATGATCGTCACTTATAACAAATAAAAGTTATATAGTGCTAATTTCGGTGTCAGATTTTCGGATACAATGAATCGTATAGTCTCGACAGATTCGTTAAATTTGAAGTTTACTTTTTTCAATTTGACAGTAGTAAGCTCAAATGACCATTCTACTCGATATACATAATATATTTTGAAACTTAGTTGTCTTTGGACATTATAGGATTTGGTACTCCCATATATATTGCTTTTTCAATTTATACCAATTGCTGTTGTATTGGCTATTCTAGTAGACTGGGTAATATTGGCTATGTTTCGGGTATGAGGGGGGATTGCGAAGAGGGACTCCAAAAAGTTACATTCAGTGTAATGTCCAATAGACATGATATTATGCATGAGAAAATTGATCACTTAAGCTTAAATTGTAGGATGCAAACATATTTTCAATTCAATCTCTCATAAAAATGTACCTTGAAATGTAACTGAGGGCCCTGAATACCTGTACACCTGGCATTTAAGTATTTATCTCTCTCTCTATATATATATGTATATATCTATAACTCATTAATTTTGGCTAGGTATAATGTAGTGCTTCCATGGGTTGCCCGAGCACGAGAGGTACTCTTAGAACTTTTAGCTGCCCCATCTGCTGCAGTTCGTAGGGCTGCTGGGGAATGTATGGGGTTATTAGCTCTTAAGGCATGTTTTGTTATACCTACCTGCCTACATATTGATACACATCGATTCATACATACATACATTGTCACAAGCATACTTTAATACTGTTGACCTGAATTGTTTATAAAATAATGGCTTATATTTGCAAACATGGGCTTATGCCTGCATAAGCCTATACATGTAACTGAATGGATAAATATATAATTTCTTTTGTATTTTTACGTGCATTTACATTTAAAAAATAGAATTCAGTTTTATGTAGGCATTTTTTTTAATGTAAATGATATTAGGTTGGTGATGGATTTGCCATTTATATCGTGCAAGCGCTACTGGAGATACTAAGACGAAGGGTAGGCGGGGTTTCCCCCATACCTATGCCCCCATCTGAGGGGGGTCTTGCAGGTACTTGGAGAGCAGCTGGCCTTGCTGAATCGCCTGCTAGTGCTGCAATACGTAGAGCGGTATGTTCCATAACTTTACATCACTTATGCAGCTCAGTTCTATATATTGATCATCCGCTAAATGCTATATTCTGTTTTCTGGTGATATACCACTCCATAGACCTCCGTTTGCTGGTGCATAGTGATATTGCCACTGCACAATAATAAAACTGATAATTTTTTGTGTGACTGACAGTGTCAGTTTATTGAATTTTAACTACATTTTTCCATATGTCCCAATAACTTTTATAAAATTTTTAATACATAAAATACAGCTCTTAGCTTTCATTTCAATATATGTATGCGTGAAGTGCAATTTGATCCTTTGTAAATTAATATACGTTGCTAAATATTTGAATATGCATATTTATTTATATTTTTACTTGTGAAATTTTTTAGTCAGTAGGTATTGCTTTATATTAAAATATTGATAAAAACTTGAGAGAATTATATGATTCAAAAGAATAGAATTTTAATTAGAATAGTTTTTTTCACCAGTTCACTTTGCAAAATAGAGTTTGCCTTCCAAAGTTTATCATTCAATGTGTTCATGATTAATATAATTTTTTTTAATATTGTGTATTTCCATATAGAATTGATGAAATCATACATGTATATATATATATATATATTAGGAGTATAGCTTCAATTTTAAATTATGCACTTAATCGATTTATTTCGGCTGCAATTAATTTTGGACACTTTCATGCCTTACTTAGGATACTTAGATTTTTAGCACTTAACCCAATCGATCCATCATGTTGGGTTTGCCATCGCACCTATTCATTATTTCAATTTTCTTTTATTTGCTATTTTTGAATTTTCATCGAAGGGAGCTCTATTTGCTCTGGGATGCGTCAAGAGATGCATGGGCGGGGGCGTATTAGTGAGTTGGTTTTGGGCTGATGTGAGGAGGTGCCTGGCAGTTGGGGGAGACGTGCCTCATCCGGCCAGAGAATGGGGTCTACATACTGTAAGCATGCTAGTGCGAGCTGAAGAAGATATACCAGTTAATTTTTCCCAGGTATGTGTTGTGTTTATTGTTTTATCGGATAAAATTGCACAAACAAAAAAGAGCTAGATTGATGGATGGATGGGTAGTGAGGTTGGTAGGTAGTGTGCAATACTTGCTAATACTAGTTGCTGACAGCATACAGAGAGAGAGAAGATAAGTAAAGACAAAGTGATAATACGTATTGAAGTACATAATTACACTTCAACTCAATAATATTATACAAACTTGTTATCTAACTGCATCTTCATACGATGGCCAGTATACTGGATAGTATACTTTACTAGTCGGCATCAATGTCAACAAATAAACCTAGGCATTACTAATGATATCTTAACAAAATGAAATTTACTCGGTAGTAAAGGTAGACAGAGAGAGAGTAAGCTAGGCCACAAAGTTATATCTAAATTAATAGTGGGAGCCAAATTTCATATAGAGTTAGATTCTTCTTGTCAGCTAACTAAACTGTTCGCTTTCACCAATTCAGCTTCAATTCATTCATGCATATATATATATATACATATGTATAGCAGAGATTGTGATTATATAACCCTGTGTACAAAAAGTAAGATGTCTCAGCAATCTTTTACTTTTGAAGGTAAAAACCACATGAAAGTTTTCAATTTTTATAAATACCTTTTCAAATGCAAATAACGAAAGATGACGACTACAATTCTAAAGGTAGAGATAAAAAAGCATTGTTTCAACCATTACCAAGAGCTTAGTTATTGGAGTCTCATTTAAGTAGAAGGTTTATTTTTTCCAGTATGTCTAAGTATATTTTTACTATTGTAAGCTAACTGTTAGCTTATCTTAAATTACCAAAAAAGGCTAAAAATAATATTTTTGACTGATTTTAACCGCATTATTTAAATTATAAATAGGTTGAACACGTTTCAAATATTTCTTATCTTTTAACGTGGTAAACTATTTTCAACAGTTAGAGGAAAAAGTTACAGAAATTTAGTTCATAACATTTTATTGTACAGGTTCAGAGCACATTGCAGTGGTGTACTGGTATAATAGAACTACTTGAAGCTCATGCAATGGGTATTTGGACAGTACATGCTGCTGCAAAATCAGCAGTTTCAGGGGTATCCAGTGGGGGTGGTGTAGCCGCTTCGGGGGTGGATAGAGGAGGTCAATCAGCTATAGCTGGAGAGGTGATATATATAAATTTACATCTCATGCAGTCATTAATTTGCAGTACCAGAGTGCAGAGCAGAAGAAATTTCTACTTTATCTTAGTTGATTTAAGCTATCTGGTTTCTGTCACTTTGATTACAAATAGGCATATTTTCATTATTTCAAATTAATTTTATGGCCTTGAGCCTTTAACTTGCCCAACATTCGTTCTGTAAAAATAGACAATGGAAAAGCTTAGAAGAAAATGACATAAGTATGTAGTATTTTTTAATGCTGAGCTTTTGATTCTACAGTGGTCTGATGTACTCTATGCCATATAGGCCAACATGGTTGTTGTCTATATTACAAGTGAAATCAATCACTACATTTTCTATAGATTTTGAAATTATTTTGGCTACTTGACAGTTAATCTCTACCCGGGATAAAAAAACTAATTATTTTTGCTAAAGAAGCTTTTGATGTTGCTTGCTACGTAATACTCAGAGTGAAAAATGTATAAAATTTGATATAATTTTTGTTTAAAAGTAACATAATACAATATTTATGCAGGTATGTCTTCTTGCAACCCTATTTGGCTTAGCTTCAACGCTTCTGCCGCTATTGCAATCCATGCAACCAGGTTAATCTTATTAGATATTATTATTGTGTTATGCTGTTATTGTTAAAGATATATCTATTGCGCAGCGTTTTTCATGCTGTGATAAGAAAATGTGTACATGAAATTGCGCAGAAAACTATAACTCCAAGAAAAATAGCAAAATATAAAAGATTCGATTCGGTTATTAATGGTGTGGTATAGCCCACGATATGGAAATCCATAGAATTATTGCTGAGTATCATTAAGTTTAGATCACTTATAGTTTTGTTCTGATTAGCTTATAGTCTAAATATACAGTTTGGCTTCGTCCGTTTAGCATTCAATGTTCACACAACTTCTATATTGCCCGGTTCCAAATATCCCAACTTTAAAGCCTATAAATCACGTGAACTTTCGGAAGATTTATAGTTTTCTTTCAAGCCAAATTTAAATCATCTTGCAGTGAGAATGGTGTCGTGATTTATGGCAAAATAACTCTGTATCGGTTGTATTGAATTATTGAATACTTGTAAGATTATTGTTGTCAACAAAAAACTTGACATAAAGAATTCAAAATGCTTAGATGTCGCTATATATGAAGTATAATTGTATATCTCAATCTACAATGTCACCCAGTATATACTGTCTTCGCTCTCTCTTGTCTCTCTATCCTTGCGCACTAGTGGTTACTAATCTGAGTATAAAATACCGCCAAAAATTGAGTATGATACACTGAAATGTTTTAATTTTGAATATTCCAAAAAAACTATTTTTTTTATTCTTTGACTATAAGGATGTCCTGAGTTAAGGCGATTGACAGTTGTATGGGGTGCATTAACATTAAGTGTGTCAACAGACGGACGGACGAATTCTCGAGTTATAAATCAGTGTATTGGATTTGTGGAAGTTTTGGCCATGTTAGCCCCTGATTACATTCCATCCGTTCTACCCAGGTAAGTTAGGCAGATTTTACCCCAAACATAACCACTATGCACTATGTTTATATCGACTCGATTTTTCAGCTTCTAAAAGTTGATTCATATGTTCAAATATAACTCTATTCAAATAGAACTCCTAGTGGTTATAATTGAACTGCTAAATAAAAATTATTGAAGTACTATATACAGCACTTAGGCATTGTATTTGGTAGAAAAAATATTTTTATGATTTTTCGTTGTGGGAAATATTGAAAAAGCATAAAAAGCCTACATCAATCAGTATGAAGTTTAATGAATTTTAGCTAATAAATTTAATGTAGATGTCATTTACACAAAAATTTATAGGCTCAAATCTTTATTTACATACGGTAAACTTAGAATAAAAGAAATCTATAAAGACCACCGAAATAAATTTTTTTTCCGAGTTTTGCTATGTTTGAAATTTTGAAGATAAACTTAGTACAAAATTAAACTTATTTTTCCTCCAAAAAGCTGACTTTACATTTATTCGTTATAGGCAAAATCTCATCAAAAGCGAATTCGTTAAATCTGAAGCATTCTATACTTATTATTCTTGTATAGGGCTTTAAAAGTACTGTCGGGAGTCTTAAATTTGCCATCTCAAACGTCTCCAGGTTGCGTATTAGCTGCGTCACGATGCATAAAACTTCTGATATCCCGTCTACCAGACGTTCTTGAAAATACAAGTATAGAGGTACATATTGTTTAATCTATAGTATACGTGTAAGATTTATTTATTTTATTATAGAGTATACATAAAAATCTTCTTGCCGTCACAAATTTTTTGGTACATACAGTTATTATAATATATTGCAGCATTTATTTATGTTCCATATTTCATTAAGAAGAAGATTTTTTACTATCTGCACTGACTTAATTTATTCTCGATCCAACTAGATACCTATTTTGTGTGCGCTGGAGCAAATATCAGGTGGTAAGGCCTGGGGAGGAGCCCCATATTGGCGTGGATTAGCACTTAGCAGAGATCTCGAAGGCCATCAAGAACGGTGGCATATAGCAGTATGTTTATAGATATATATGTCAATGTTTTAGTCCTCATATTACTGAGAACCTTTAAAGTTTTCTTATATTCTTTGTATGTAGCATGTATTCTCGTATATATAGCCAATGTCTAGTTTGTAAGGTGTGTATTAGTGTGCATCTATGACTATTAGGTTGTACGTTTATGTGTACTCATATGGTATCTTTATATGTCCTAGTATATGCATGAATACATATATCAATATGAGTGCATCTATGAGTTCAAGCAAATTTTTAACTATAACCTCGTTTTTCTACTGCATCAGCATAAGTCAAGTGAGAGGATATATAAAGATCTGAATGCTTTTCTTTCAGGAAATTCAAATACTGGCAACCATCGATGTGCTGGCCAATTGTCATACATGCGAGAATAACAAAGATGGGGGCTACTGGCCACTTCATTGGATACTTTTGGCCCGATCTTTGATTATGCCACAGGGGGGAGGAGGCAGACTACTGTCGGCGGAATCCAATTTTCCTATCGAGGTACACACAAGTATAAGTACGTTTGTCAAACTCTAAAAGAAGTAAAATTATATGCAACATTGTTGCATTATGATTCGTACATGTTTGTTGATATATGGAGTGTGCCTGTTTTGATAGTACGCTTCTTGACAACTAAGTACAAAATATATGACTGAAAAATATGTTGTGTTCAAAGTGCTGCTCTTTGCCATATGCAAAGATTTTTTTATAATGTACTGACCAACTTTTCAACGTTTCTTAAAAATTAATGGAATTTGATTACAAAAACATGTTGTATTCGGGGGAAGATGGTTATATATTTAATTAAAATTTATGGAGGTCTTCTTTTTGAGGACCAAGAGGATTGGAATCTAGGTTTTGTGGTTGCAATGCACTGTATTAAGTATATTACCTAAAATAGGAGCTCTACCAATGAGATCGATTGACTAGCTGCTGCCAGTAGCCTCAGTAGAAGAAAAGATTATGTTACTAACGGTGCACATGCAAGTTGGCTAATTCTTTTGGGTACTATTTTTTTCATACATCAAGCGAGCTGTCAATTTGTACCGCTTTCAGGGGCAAATCCAAAAATACCCCGAAAGAATCCTATTTGAAATCTTACTCGAGATACCGTTGAATTTCCGACTAGTATGCATGCAGAAGGCACATTTAACGCCTGTATAATCTCATGCAATTGAAGATATTTTTTCCACACTTTTGGCTGAGGTTTCGCAAGTAATGTGATTGGCTTAAAAATCAAATATTTGACTGGGTTTCAAGGCAATTAGGTTGCATATTTATGTAAATCATCTCATATACAATATGATCAGTTCGGTGACACCCAATAAGCTGAACGCACCTCTCTCCAGCGTACTCATTTGCACCATTTTTTAGATTTTGGGGAACTTAGTCTGACTTTAGCAAGAAAGTCAGATATTATATGTTTGAAATATGAATGGTTCTAATTGTATAGAAACATAAATATGTATATATTATCTGCTTATGCAGGGAGACATGGGCGATGTTGATGAATACGATAACAGTGACAATAAACCTTCGACAGAGTTGAAAAGTAGCGTCAAAAAAATAGAGTGGATGTCTGTCAGTATGTCCGCACGCAGATCATTGGCCGATTTGACGGAACCTTTAACTGGAGTTCGCTGGCAGGTTAATAAAATTGCTTATACATAAAAAAAGCTTTTATATAAAAATTGTTCAATTTGTTTTGCCAGATGAAAAGAATAATTTCAAAACTGATTGTATCAAATAGAATGTAATGATAATCGATTTATATGTGCTGAATTGAAGGTTTCTGTCAACTTGATTTACTAAACAAAACGAATAATTTCAAAGTTAGTTGCATCAAATAGAAAAATTATAATATTCAATTTAGTTATGATTCATGTACATTCTTACAGAAAATTTTTATTGGTTTTTTGATTAATTTATGAATAGGTTAAACTTTATGCCATGAAGTGCTGCTTATCAATTTTACGGCTACTTATAAAGCGCAAGGATCCTCGAATTACGCAGGTGGGTACTATTATTGGCCAGCCATAAACAGTTTATTTCTTTTTATTGATTTTGGAATAATTTTGCTGTTACGTGTGAACTGCATGAAAACTCTAAAAGATCTGTATGTATGAACTGTACAAGAGATATGAATGATCTGTTTGTCAGAATTGTGCAATATCGGTAAAATATTTATCCAAACAAACTTTATATAATTTGAATGTCTTTACTCTGAAATACTTATAGTACTATATAAGATTTGAATGCACGAACTGTTCACGATCTGTATGAGGAACCGTGCTAGATCTGTTTCGATATGTAACAAAAATTCACTCTGAACTATTGGTTTGCACATTAGATACATACTACTCTTCTTTTACCTATAGATTGATATTAGAGCTGCTCGGGGAGCAGTGTCATCATATGTAATTCAAAATTTTTCCACTGGTAGCCAATCTTGGAAATCTTCCCCTCAGTTCTTGTGTTTATTCATGGACGATTTAATATCTATTGGAGTCGCAGCAGCTACTGCATCCACAGACGATAGGTATATCAATAGATATTTTTTTGATTCTATTCAAAATATTCAATTGCTTTGACCTTATTTAGCCCTCTCATTTTATGTTTAACAAAATCCCCATAGAATTGGTTTTTTAGTATTTTTGAACTGATTTTTACTCTGTTGAAAGTCTTTGTACTTTCGTCAAAGAATTTGTAGTAAATAAAGTTTCTAGGCTGTACTGAAACAGTATTTGTCACGAATAACATTCAATATACAGTTTTACATGTATGTTCTCGTACAATTTTTGTTGCTGTTATCTTTTTAGGTATAAGTCTGTGTGCATTTGAATATACATAAAGTTGCATTCACTGTTATTCATTTTTTTACAGTTGTGCTATAATTCATTGCCCTCGTTTTTTTATGCATATGATTTATTGATATGTTCAATCATTTTGTGCGAAGTACGAATATATTGCACTGAAGGTACCAAAGTTGAACCGTGAGCTGATTTGAAAAAAATTATATTTTTGAATCATTATCATAAATTTGAATTTCAAACTTTGCGTTTAAATATTACTCAGCTGTCATCCATGCCTTTCATTCTTGTAATCTTTCTATATTTCTATGTATAGCTATAAATCCGACACATTTTGTTTATTTGTTTAAAATATATATTTTGAATTTTAGATCCAATGCCATAAAATGTCGACCCACGAATTGAAAGAAAATACTTCATTTTTTCAATTTTGTTTTCAAACCATGAATTGGAATAGAACACTTTGTTTTTTGAATTTTGTTGTAATGTAGCATTTTTTGAAATTTTTTGAAACTTTTTTGAAATTTTATCGAAGGCACAGTTAATATGACTAGCTTTCTGAATTTACTAACTCGTGTAGCTTTTTTTTATAAAATGGCCATCTAAATTTAAAATTAGCATTGCAGTTATCGATCTATCATCCTTTACTGTCTGTCTCTATAAATTTGGCATTCAATGAAGAAATTTCAGGTTCCAAACAAATATATATATATAATAAACTTTGGATATAAAAAATTATTTTTAATGAATTCTCATCGATAATGAATAAATAAAAAGTCGTAATGTGTCCAAATTCAGCTTCATATTTCTGATATGCAAATATCGGATATAATGAATGGATGTGGCAGCTCCAACCGATTTATGCATCCAAAGCTTATTGTATGCATTATTGATCTCAAATTCATATGAGTTTTATATGTATTTAAATTTTTTCTATAGTGAGCTTTATGAACTGCAAAGTGCTGGAGTTCAAATCTTGCTTGAGGTTATTTACGCTTTTTCCAAGGTATTATTACAAAAACATTTTTTTTCATCATAATCTTGAGGTACACCCATGGATAAATATATGCGGTCAAAATGAAAACCACATGTTTTCATGTAATTATTTCCATACGTATATCTGTACATTTTATGAAGTTGAATAATTCACGTATGGTTCATTTTAAATTATTACTTTTTGAATGCATACCTCTGCTTGATTTGTTTGTCGAAGAAAATGGAATATATAATTTTTAGATAAGACGTTTCTCTGGGCCCAACGTTGGTGTGACTAGTCATTGTGCTTTTTAGGAGATCATGTTGGACTTTTTCATATGACTATGTAAAATCATCTTACAACTCCTATGACTTTCTTGAGAAGTAGACCTTTATGGTAGCCATTAGTTTTGAATTTCCCATCTTTTTTTTCTCTTTTTTAATTTTTGTTGGATTTTCTAATATTAACTTTATGGAAATGTCCATGAGCTTTTCAAGTATGGTTATCTTAATCATGTATTCATATAATACAAAATTTTTTTTGAGTTTGTTAAAGCTTTTATGTATAGGAAGAAAATCCAAGATCTTTATAATGATGATGGGTTAGTATTTCATGTGAGCATCTTGAACAAATCCATTTAAAGCGTATATTTTAAATTTAAAATTTTCGTATACATAGGCAGAAGATCCAGATTCGGATGTACGCGGATATCGTACCCTCGAACAAAGTATTAGTCAAATGTCAAGTGCTACTAGACCTGCAACAACGTGCAGAGTTTCCCCTGATCTTGTAAAGTGGGGGTGCAAACTGGTCCTTGTAAGTATTGTGCACTATACAGCGTGCCTAATGGTACCACTAGTGGCCCCGATATAAAATAATTCCACCCTGGACAAACCAATAGAAATGTATCAGTAAACTTTAGATATAACGAAAATATTGGAACCACCAAGTAAATTCATAATATAAAAATTTATTATAGCCAAAAATCTGTAGCGGTACTTTATACAATATGCCTCTTTCGTTAATTTGCTATAAATGAAAAAAAATGTGAATTCGTTTTATCCAAAGTGCACTGCATAAAATTTTGTGAACAAATATTTTTTTGAAAAAAAAGAACTATTTCATGACTCTTTATTGCACTTTGAATGAATTATGACAGAGGTAATATTAGTTATCAAGGCCTCCACACAAGTGAAACTTTAATATGATATTACAGAACTGTTCATTTAATTTTTGACAAAGGGGCAGATTAAAGTATGTCAATTCACGTCATCGGCTAAACCTAAGTCCATCTATCGACTGAAGAATTAATCATGCTTGCTAGTTTACTCAAAACAAGTTTCAAAAATTTGCTGAATTAAAAAACTATTTTTAAGTTTATTTTTTCCATGGGGTGATTTAATATATGTATATATATATATACGTATTGAGTTCCATGGTACTGAACGATTCAACAGGATAATTTTGAATGCCATTGCTAGAGTTTCCTTATGATAAATTAAATATATATATATACATATATATATATATATATGATTTTTAGATATTGCTGTTCATTTCTTTGATTTACATTTACAGCAAAAATACTTTTAATCATCTTTTTTTGCTATATTGAGCATATTTATTCTGAATTGTAGGTTTTGGTTCGAGAAGGCTTAATTGGAGATATTGCTGTCCTCAGAAGGTGCAAGAGAAATTATGCTTTTAATATTTTTGTTACAAAATGAAGATAAAATATATTAATACGCATTTGGATGGAAATATGTATCGTTTGGTGTAACTGTCATATTAGTTGTGCATGAATGGATATATCTGTATGTTTGGATTTATTTACCAGTACGTGAATGTATGACTGATGCATGCATTTTTATAATCAACAAATGACTTTTTAATGTATGTCAGTATACTTAGCAGTGCATGTATGCGTATGTATATATTCGGTATTGATAAATGTATGCAGCATGAAAATTATATTTTAACAATTTTTTATATTGATGTATGCATGTGTCAGATATATATATTTTTACTTTATTAGCATTGTCAGTTTCAACCCTTTCTTACTTATTCCTGACATACAATTTTGATACAAATGTGGAATTCTAATTTCTGCTTTGTATACTTTTTTTGTCAGACTTGTAAAGCAAATTATTCCAAGCGACATCTTACTCCATCGAGGTGGCTCTCTCAAGGTAAACATATTCCTTTTTGCCCTCTATGGGATTCGATCCCTTGACCCTTCAGTTCATATATTCTTTTTTCCAATTAGTTTGATATGTCTCTATGTATATGAATATGTATTTTTAATAGTTGATAGCATCGCAATAGCAATGTAGAAATAGTGGATATGCGATCAAACTTCAAAGATAGATTTGATATAGTAACATTCTCTATAACTGTATGTTTCGTAGTGGCTAGTATACTGGATTTCATACTATACCAGTCTCCTTCAATGTTCAATTAATATGAAGTAAAACTAGATATGGCTAGCAGTAGAAGATTGGGTATAATTAAAATTAAGATAAATATTCCGAATGTATAAATTCTACTTTTTTCAAATGATTATTATAAGATCAAAAATAGACTGATTCTTTTCTTTTATTACGGTTACTAGCTCTTTTTATGCGGTATTTTTTGAAGAATTATGTGAAAATATTGTAGGCAACAGGGCCCCAAGAGGGTACCGAATCAGAGCATATATATGGTGACGCATGGACTGAAAATGTAAGGACACCCTCATCAGATAGCTTTTCAGTGCAAGTTGCATTAGAGGAGCGAGTAATTCGATTAAGGTATACATATAGCAATATATATACGTGTATACATTCTGATACATATGTATGCTTTGTAGTCAACTTCGAATAGTACAAATTTGTTGGGATCGCTGAATTCATTAGTCATATCCAATAATCTGATGTTGAACTTAGACACTATTTAAATTTTTGTCTATTGCTATGAGTGGAAATTCATTGTTCGCAAGTTTGCCGTATCGAAAGCTTACTGAATATGCACGCATATATATATATATATATATATCTTCTCTAGAATATAGTATGTTTTGCACAAATATTTCTCCATATAGTATTCTGTATATGCTTTTTTATGCTTCAGTTTATAAGAACATGTGCTGAATTTTTAATGAAGTACATGTATTTGTATCTATGCACTTATTACTTTTGTATGTAATTATTTACTAAATCAAAGTATATCTTGTATAAATATATAGTAGTATAGAAAAATCTACATCTTAATGCATAAATATGCAAGAAAGGATTCATTTTGCTTTTACAGCTATATCTAAAAATGGAAATGTTCATGCTTATCTCTGATTTGCATGTAAAATTTTAGCACAGAATATATATCTCAAAGTCATTTCTTGGTATAACAAAATAAATTACGCCGAGCAAACATTTGTTGATTTGCATTTGCACTATTTTAAGCAAATTTATTTCATTCAAGTCTTGAATGATGGAACCTTTAATACAATACATGCTGTAAATTCATGGGTTTTTTTAAAAAGCATTTAAATCTTATGCTTAGGACCCTTGCTGCATTATCTTTAGAAGGAGAACTAGATATAGTATGCATGTATCACCCAGCTTTAAGGTTAAGTTGGGTTGCTCTGTGTGTGGATGCGGTACGAGTTGCTCAGGGACTAGGAAATTGGCCAAAAGTATATAAAAATTTAATTTTCGTTATATATTAAACTGTATAATCGATGCCTTCCTTTGATTGTCGTGTGGGAAGATTTTATATTTTCCCGTTTCACATGTAAACTACAGTGAACTTTGGATATAATGAATTTTTCAAGGCCACCAGACTAATTCATTATATCCGAAAATCTTTTTATAACTTTTTCGTTTTTCTATACTAGGAAAAATGCTTTAAACTCATTTTCACTAGATCCGAAGTTAGCTATATGCTAGAAAGATAGATTTCAATATTTAATTCTAGCCTTTCAAATATATACATTTATAGGCACCTTAGCTGATGAAAATATAATTTTTTGATGGTTTCCGTAAGGTTCGTAATTAGTTATTCATATACAAAATATTGATGCTAAGAGTAGGTAGGAAAAGATAGCGATATTCTAGATTCAAATACACAATTATGCTTCAACTTTTACATTGTTAAAAAAACTTATTCTTTTTAGCTATACCTTCAAATAGTGACTAGTATACTAGATTGTATCCTTTACTAGTCTGAATCAAAATATGCTAGTATACTGTAGAAATAGGCATGGCTTATGGAGCATTTGACACTCCATAAAGGCATAAAATTAAATGCCATCAACTTTTTGTAAGTCAGTTAAGACCATTCCTCTTGTATAATTTTTCTCGTTACTAAAAATAGCATTACTTTCAAAGATTTGATCTGTCTTTAAGATCCAGTACCATGAAATGTTGACCCACGAGTTTTAGTAAAACCATTCAACTTTTTCACTCTCTCAAAAGTATAAGTTGAACATCTCTTGAATATTTGTCATTTTTTATCATCAAAATACATCGGTTCTTGTAGTTAATCTTTTAACATTTATTCCAAGTACAGAGTGCCAAACAAAAACTGCATTCATTATTTAAGACCTGGCCATATAAATGAGTTGATATTTTGAAAATTTTGGTTCTAACACCAGTATATACAAATGTATTACAAATGTTTACTTAAGGCAAGACGGGTAATATATTTTTTGCTATTATTTTAAATACTAAAAAATGTGTGCATGTGTTTGCAGGCATTTCCAGTGCCTATTCGTTCAGCTGGCCTCCTCTATCCATGCGGGATAAAGCTTGCTGCGTTGCATCGAATATTCACTGGTATATGAACATTGTTAATGAATCTTTTCGGTAAATTTCATTCTAAATTGTTGCGAATTTAGGATAAAATACAGCAAAATATCCTAGAGTTATCAATTATTTCACAAATCCATGATAACGTTTTGAACCATATCATTTTGGACCTGTAATATCATTGTATGCAAATTGATCCAAGTTTTAGGTTCAGAAAATATTCTAGCTTAAAGTATGAACCCTCTGCATGTATAGTGGCCCAATTCAGATGTGAAATAACAGCTTCTTTGTTCTTTTCTAGATATTGTTACTATCTAAAAAATGTATATATAGGTATGTATGTAATAAGTAGTGCTGGTAATGCCAAAAATATAATGAAATGTAATTGCCATTAAAGTTAAGAAAGATAAGTATGTAGAGTAGACAACAAGACAAAAATAATTGTTTGAAGAATAATAGAGCATTAGTAGATTCGAGCTGACAAAAGCGTACTTCATTGTGCTCATTATCAACTTATAATTCAATATTCAACTTCAGTGTAAGATTGCTCCAAAACAATGCTCTACAAATAATTTCGATCGCTGCACTGCAATATGCACGTAGTCAACTAGTCAGTATCAATATGAACTAGCATGCTATTATTTATTGAACGACTAGCGAAACACATTCGAGTTACAGTGATTATGATTTCTATATGAAATATATATGCGTGTACTATCACTACTTTTTTAGTTTATGTATTTACATATTTATTCATTTAGACCAATGGCAAGTTGTTGCATGTGCTTGCTCGGGACTGTGCAAGACTGCGAATGATATGCGTTCTTGTAAATTTATTTTATCAGCATCGTGCTGTGCACTTATTAGCTTATCTAATAGTGAGGTAGAATCTTGTATACTCTATTTTTATATTCAAACAGATTAAACATACATATATGCATATAACTACTCATTTATATGTTGCGCTGCATTCATTCGAATATATTGCAACATGGACATGCAGGATAAGGTACTTGTCTTATTGATAAGTTTTTTCATGCACTCATTTCTTTTAGCTCGATTTATATTGTGCAAGGTATTTTTTGATATAACAACATTTTTCCTCATGAATAGATTTATATTCAACTTAAAATTTTATTCCAGGCATACATATATATATCTTGATGCCAATGCACATATGAAAGAATTGTAAGGAACTCATCAATTCGAACCATTACTTTTTTTCTATTTTTCATTTTTTGAAGTATAAAATGGCAAGAAATGTATTGCCAAATTTTTCAGCATTAAAATGCACATTCAGATACTGCTATTGTTCATTTTTTAGGACCAGAAGGATAATACAGAAATGGAAAAGTATCTATTTACCGCTATCCTTAATATTCTCTCTCCATCTCGAAGTAACTCTCAATTAGGGTCTGATGTAGTTTTCCTCTTACCAGCCACTATTTTGAGACAGATTATTCTATTGGTCAATAAACATCCAATGAGATGTATTGAAAGTAGTAATGGACCAATCAGAACCATTCTACTGCAAATACTAGGATCTCTATTGGAGAATGGTGGAGGAGTAAATCTTATTGACAAATTACAGAGAACTGCTGAAGAAGGTAATATTTTTAAAGTATACTATGCATGATCGAATATGCAGCGCAGAATGTATTTATAGTGCTTAGATTAGTATTAGTTCTAAAAAAGAGATAACAATACCGTGGAGAGAGAATAGAGGAGTATGATCATAGATTGAAATGTGCAGTCATACTTCAACATATAAAATTGTTCTAGAAAACTATTCTGTACCCATATATTCTAGTAATTATTAGTATACTGGATAGTATATTATACTAGTCGGCATCAATATACATGAATACAACTAGGCATTGCTTGCAATATCATAATATCTAGATTATGTGAAAGTAAAACTATAATATAAAAAGCAATTTCATATATATTTCTAAAACTATGCCTATGGCGAAGTATAATCGTGTATTTGAGCATCTTCATGGTAAGAAAGTTAAATTTTTTCTCAGTCGATAATTAGCGATTAGAACTAACTATGCTAATATTGTAAAAAAGTATAGTCAACTTAAGTGTATAAGGCTACTAGACTAGTGTACTAGACTAGTATACTAACTTAACTTTTTGATAGAAGCCATAGAAACTATTTAACAATACATTCTAGAATAATATTGTCGTTCTACATCTTTGCTCTGTTTGGTGTTACCTTGTACACGAAATATGACATTCAAGTATGCTATTTTGATTTTTGAATTTATTTGCATATATAGAATCTGATATCGTAGAAAAAAAGGCGTGTTATGAATTATGGAGCTTATTAGCAACTACTATAGTTACCTCCCTACTCGAGTCCTATCCGAACCTATTAGGGACCCAAAATTCTCTCAGAGATATAGAATCGGTCATCTTACTATCATCTTTACTATCAAAACTTGCTAGCATATGTCCTGACCATCAACTATCTGATCGAATATCTGGATTGCTTTCTCTATCATTACGGTTAGCAATTTTTTTATTCATTATCTTGGAATTATTGTTCTATATTTGTATAATAATATGTATACATATTTCAGGTCTCATCGTATGTATGCGTATAAAGGTCATTTTTGAATACGTTTAATGTATACTTTTTTTTTAATTTTCAGGCTATTGGAAGTTTGTGCTGCAGGTAATGTTAAATATAAGGATAAAGTTCTGCGGATGAAGTTAATATACAAATGATTATGTTTCATTTATTTGATTAGTTCCTATCAGCGTTATTGAGAAATCAAGTATCAATTTTTCATGTGTACTTTTAAGTTGCAATTATTGCTTTAGAATGATTCTGTTTTAAGGAAAATAATGATTCTCTTATCGAAGAATTTTGTTCGACTGAAAAATCAGATTTGTGTATTTGTGACTCTTCAGTTCACGATTTATTCCTTTTTGTTAAAAGATCAAATATTATTTTTTTCCTTGTTACTATCACTACATGGATCTTTCTTAAGAATTTTTTAATCTTTAGATTTTTTATGCACGAGATTGCACGAATATTTATCTTTCTTTTCACGTTCATATCATTTAATCAACTTCAAAGTTATTGTGTTTTTTTATTTAATTTTAGCTAGATAAATAGCTTAAAATTGAATTTACATATATATGTATATATAACTTGATGGAGGATGCGTAAGATCGGTGTTGAATTGATGAACTAAATGTTATTGGGTACATTTTTTGTAATGCTGGGTATATACGAAGTTATCTGAATTGGGTTAGGGCTGAGGCTATTTTTGAACGAGTACTAGTGGCAATGCCATTCTAAAAGAATGACCGTGCAAGTTTAACATAAAGAAACCATGAATATTTTTTGGGCATCATAATTCTTCAAATTTCTTTTGCCCTGGTCGTTCGATTTTTTTCAATATTTGATATAGTAAGATATTCTTCCTGGGTCCTGAATCAGAAAAGCTATATGTAATTCTAGGATTATTACATGATGTAGATGCTCAATTTGGAGGATTTTCAAAGATTGTTATGAGCCATAACTTTTAGAGACGCATTTTTATAAAATTAATCAATTTGGTTCTATGACTTTACATATGTAGCATGCAATGATTTTAAATGAATAAAATTATATTGCTGGTTTCATTAATATAATATTACTTGACAGAGCAAAAATATATGCCATTATTGAAATATTTAATATGCTATGTATCCGCAGATTGTTATGTAAATTCTGAACATGATGACCATATGACTAAAGTTGGCCAATGTGCGATTGCCTCAATTATAGCATGCCTTCAAAAATTTAAAAAACATGATTCAACACACACGCAGATGATTCAAAACTCTGATACATCCGACCATGACTCGTTTCAAGACGAGTCAGAACGAGCATCTACTTTTGCGTCATCGCACGAGGACCCCAATGTTGGGTTGGTGATGTCATCTACTTGTTTTATTGGGGGACGGATCACAAATCTTTTTTTATCAGTGCTCGAATCAACTATCGAAGATGATTTTCGAATATCTTTGCTCTTTGATGCATGGTATAGCGTTTTGATTTTTGCAAAAGAAAATTGTAATAATTCCTTTGTGAAAGGATTTGTCGAGCCTATCCAAAATGTTCTTATGGAATGCATTGGTTCTTTTCCTGCAAACCCGAAAATCAATTTTCTACGAGCTATTCGGAAAAAAATGATCGAAGATGTTGGCTCGAATTTTTTGTTTTCTATATTTGGTACGTTCTTTCTGAATATATATATATATATATATATATGCATGCTTGTTATTGTATTCAAGTTGCTAAAGTTTTTAATGTGATGAATCTCAAAGATAGAAAGAAAGCTCGCAGAAAGAGATAAATAATAATAGTAATATATAGTAACTGCGGATAATTCAACTTCAACTTACAATTGCTCCAGAACAATCCCCAGAATTATGTACTGAATGGAAGGTTACTATTTTGAAAAAAATGCAGATGAAAAACGTTTTTTTCAAATAAATGTATAAAAAATTTACTCTGACCTTTTGTTCGGAACAAAATTCTGGAATCAAGGTAGAAAAGCTGTGCTTTATTAAATGCTACTACACTATTTATGCATAGTCAACTAGCTAGTATCAAGATGAATTAATTGATAATCATATAATGATGACTAACGCAGATTTATATTCTCTTATGAAATATTATGCAAGTAAACTCTAACTCGAGTATTGTTCTAGATGAATGTTATTGAATTGCATATACAATGCTTGCTAGTACACTGGATAGTATACTATTCAGCTTCATTGTAAACAAACATATGATATATATGAGATTTGGTTAGTATGTTTGCAATATATATATATATATATATGCATTTATAAATTGATATATTTTGTAGCACGTATTATTGCTAGAAACTTGATTATTAGCATACATTTTTGCTGTGCCGAATATAAGAGTTTTACGTTAGACTGCAAAAAATAAAGGCTCCAAGAGAAAAATTTAGTAGATTTATAAAATTTTAAGTTTTAGACTGGCACTTCGAATTATACTCGGCAATTACCATTTATGCTTATTCTCGGGATCATTCAAATTGAATTTCATGACAAACATTGCATAGAGCTGCTATATGACCTATTTAGGGCTCTATTTGGAGCATCCACATGTTAGTATTACAGATGTCATAATATTTTTATGCATTGAAAAAAATTTCATGTAGGGCCGCATATTATCACTACTCTAGCAATAGAAGTAGCATCGAATAGAGAATACCCTCCTAAAAGTGCTGCATATGAAAAATGTTTGACTGAGTGCTGTAAAGCCGTGTTTACTATCGTTACTGCTTCTGCTTCGGTAAGCTATATATAGATATTAGCATGGATAATATACATATAAATTATTTCGATTTATTTTTCACTTCTATAGAATAAATGATGTATTGTTACTTAAGTGGAAGAGTATAAAGCTACATGGCTTTCTTGCTGAAATTTATCCCTGTTTGCAGTATTTATTATTAACGTATTCGAATATTATAAAAACAAGATAGATTTTAAGATCATTCACCGAAAACAAGGATTGTAATTGAAAAAAAGGGTTCAGGTCTCCTAGAGGCATCTCTCCCGTTTCGACGCGTTTGTCTGTATGTTGTAAAAGAACATGAACCTTTCAGTATGACGTGCATATCTCTTGTTGAATGCCCTTTGGAAATATCTTTTTATCAAATTTCTTTCAGTATAACTGTAAAAGTAGAGTGAACCTCTTAAATTGAACACCTCGTATCTTCAGTTGCCTTAGTGGCTGGGCAGCAGATAAGACGACCAGAAGTTCCTGTAAATAATTTACATTTCATAAATGAACACCTTGTTACTTGGGCATTGGACATTAATTGGTGACCACAAATCACTTTCTTAGAGAAAAACCTCGATAAATGGACACTAAGTTGCGAAATTTTTTCAGCTACCGAAAAATTAACATACGTCATACGTAGTTTATATTTGAATAATATTAAAATGTTGCTACTTTGCGAGCAGTAGCGCCTGAAAAAAACCTTTCAGTGCACCTGACCACCTCCTTAAGTTGGACATTTGTGCACTTGGCAATAAAATGTCCGACTTATGACAGTTAATTGTAAAATGAGTCGAATTTCAACAATTTACTCCCCTCTTTCTTACTTTTGTGGAGATAAAATCAAAAATGTACGTATAAATTGTATTTGATTTGCATCGATATATGTATAGATATATATTCGATTTGAAACGTATTTTGGACATTGAATAATATTTATTTTGTTAATCATATGTGTTGCAGGAAAATAAGAGAGCAGTATTACAGTTAGTTATGCCGTTATTTGTTCGTGTATTGGCATTAGAGCTTAATGGGATTAGTTCTCTCATAGGATATACTTTACTTCAATATGCCACATTTGAATTGGAGGCATTTAAAGAAAGCTTACTTGGGCTCAGTCAGGTGGAAGTGATAACAAAATTTTAAAAATATGACCATATATATATATGACATACAGCGATGATATGTTACATACATTCTCTTATCTAATGATTTTATCACACTAAAGAGCCACAGTTAAGAAAAGGTCATAAAGAACTTGAAGTTGAAATATCAAGGTAAAAAACGTAAGAAATTTGGCTCTAATAAACTGCTGGCTGGTTTTCCCCCATCCAAGTAGGTCATTTTCTGTATTTGGGGGGGGATTTTTTTGAGAAAGGGAAATTCATAATTTTTTGGAGGGATTCTTTGTGAGTCAAAAGAGCATCAAGAAATTTATTTCGCAAAGTAAATAAAAATTGCAGCTCTTAGATGTAGCTATATGAGTTGCACGTATTGAACTGCTTTGAATGAACTGCACTCTGGAACAGAATTATTTTAAACTTCCAATTAAATAAGATTGAGATAACATATCTTCTTCCTTAGTTTATATCATGCAGTAGCTTTAAAATAAGTGTTTAAAAAGTATATTATTGTACTGTATTAATGCTTAGAAAATAGTTAAATTATCAATTTATGTAATATTGGAATACATTAGTCTTGTAGACATTTCTTTTGGTTATGTTAACTTAGTACTAATCATATTTATATCAATGCAACTAGTATAGTATTCTATCTAGTAAATTCAACACTAAATATTCAGCTTAAGAAAAAATTTCTAGAACAATGACATCTTTCGTCTTTTTATCTCTTCTATCATTGCTGCATGTTTTCTATAATTATGCCAACCGCATGTAATACTTTAATGTAAACAAATTGCTTGACATTAATTTGCTTCACTTTTATGTAGACTGATAGGTTGATAGTGGAGTCAGCAGTGAGGAAAGCTGTGACAGACAAGCCAGCAACGAACCAGAATAATGCCATTCAGCAAACTACGCAAAATAAAATCAAGCTTGATTTTAGCATTTATAGCACAAAATGACCTAATTGCCATGTTAATATCCCGTTTTTTTCTGTTCTCTTTTCTTTTCATGAAAGACTACTTTTGAATGATACTATTAAAGCTGTTTTGTCTTCAAGTGTTCATGTAGAAAAATATTCATAATAATACTTCCAAAAGTATAAGATTGTTACATAAAGTAAAGCATCAAAATGACCTTGATTTTCACATCAGTATGTAGACGTCCAATGACAACATTTCTCTCGAAATAAGATATAGAGAAAAACAAGTCAATATGTGGTTTTCATAGCACTATATCTACGACTGCTAAATTTTGAGCGATAGTTACAGGTAGACTTGCCTTTTTTCGAATCGACAGAAATTTTTCTCGTTTTCCTTACCTTCAATTATTGAACTGCAGCTCAGAATACGTGTACATTCTAACCGCAAAATATTTATGCATAGTAGAATAATCAATTTTTTCTACTCTGCAAATGAACCAAATAGCAATAAGACAAAGGCGATCTTGCTACAAAAATTTGGTAATTTTATTTATCGTAGTTTATAAATATCTGATAAAAATGCAGCGAACCAGAAAAATACAGGTCAAAAAGAAAAGAAAAGAAGTCAACATATTTTAATGAAACTCTACTGGTGGTATGTAAATGACACATCTAAATTACTCATGAAAAAGAAATAACATTAACGAAAGCTATTCGCACTTGTCTTCCTTTTCCCCTGGTTTGTTTTAATAATATTTTCATGCAGCACAACTTGAGGTGTCCACTTTAAGAAGCTAAACCATAGGCACATATATGGGTCATTAAATATGTTTCACATTAGTTATATAGCAACGATAGAGAAATATCATCAAAAAAGTTTGTACAATATATTCATGTCATATAGCTTGAAATTATCAAATGAAATATCAAAATCACTGATTTCACATACAGGGCATCTTGACAATTCGGTTCGTCATTTACATCAAACTTGTAATTATTATTGTCGAAAAGAGTCTAAACAGTAATATCTGTGACAAATTAATCAACCGTAGTGATTGAACTACTAACATATCTGATTCAAATCAGATTTGTCCAGCAATATGAATAAAATTATCCGAAAGAGCGAAGCGCACTAGTGAGGTCGTCAGGCATATGATGCCGTGACATGGAATCCGCGCGCAACGCTCTTGCAACTGCCATAGGAGATATAGTCAGTCCCACTCGTGGGTAAATCTGTAAAACGCAAAACTCAAATGTTATTCAAAAATTCCAGTGTATTATTAATTATGTGGCAGTCAACATACTCTAGGTTAATCATAGCATTCAATAATGATAAAAAATTAAAATTTGAACTAATTTCGATAGAAGCAACAGAAATATTATGAATTCCAGCTACTACCGATGAATTAAAAAAAATGTATAACAAGAATTTAAACAAATGCCCCCAAAACGTCTTTCGGACGATTAAATATGTGCAATTATTCTGTGATGTAACATTTCGTAAAAATGTTGTTTATTGGAACACATATGAAATTCCTTGATTTCACAAAAATACTGCAGCAATGAGATAATCCTAACATATCATTGAACTTTACTCAAAAATCCCTCAGTATAAAGTAGAAATAAAAAATTTTCAAATAATTGCTCATTAATATTCATTATCTATTCTTCATATTTACACAACAACTTTCAGCACTTCAAGTTGCTCAGAGGCAGAGCATGAAGTGAAAGTACAGAATAGACTACTAAATAAATCAAATTCTTTCAACCTTTAAGAAACTATTCTCAAATATGACTTTCCAACAAAAATAAAATCATAACAAACCTAAAGTCACCGAGATATGTTTGTTCAAATTTTCTTTTGCTATGATGTATTTATTGTTCTTAAGATTCTTCATTTGTTCAGTGATTAAATCAAAACATTCATCGTATGCTGTGTTTACGTCATGAAACAAATACTAATGTGCGTGTATATATATGTATATTTAAAGACAGCGATAGCCATTCATTATAAGATTACACATTAACTCAATATTGATACTGACTAGTTGACTTTACAAACATTCTAGCTGTATTGAAGCACAACTATAGAAATTGCTCTGGAGCAATTGCAAGTTGAAGTTGACATTTGAATTTTCACAGCAATATTATTCTCGATCTCTCTCTGTGCGCTTTCTGTCTGTGAGATTCTTAAAAAAAGTTAAATACAGATACATATTATCATACACACCTCCAACTCTTTCATTACTGTTCTTAATACTCCTGAATGTGCCATTCTATCAATAACATATAACAGTTCTCTTGAAGTAGGCATTTCAAAATCTCTACAATTCCACTCAGTGATTACATCTTTCGAATGTGTAAATATGTAATGCAGCCGACTCCTGCAAGCATAAAAAATATGCAATGAAAGTGAAGAACAACTAGAAAATTAGTTTAATCTTTTCGCCCTTCAGAAAATATTCTGAAATGTGCATCATGTAAAAAAGAACTAATTATGAACTAAGAACTCATAAAGACATGCGTTTATGCTTTCAATACCCTTTGACTGTGTCTTATTTATTGTTTTTTTAAATCCTTTTACGCATTAATATATGCATAGATAAATTCAGTTCCGTAACATTAAAAAAGTAATGGAATTCTTGTTAGGTCTATCGTCTTTTTTCGAATACAACCCATATGTTTAATATTTAAATGACTTGAATTTCGTAGTTTTCAGAAGTCCAATTGATCAAATACAACTCCCTAAGTGCCAAGTTCGGTACCAAAAGTTGGAGAAGTGACATTTGGCACAAATTTAGCATCTTTAGCTTATTTAATACTTCCATACAATCTATTAGATAGAATTCTTACAACAGTTTGCAGTTTTACTGCTAGTAAGATAATCGTTAAAGAGTTCTAATCTGTACATGATTTATTATTAAAGCATAGTCAATTTTACAATAATATCATAACAATATACATCTATTTAATTTCAAATATAAAACAGTGGATGTTATGCAAGTAAAGAATAGTCCATTAATTTATATATCACTTTAAATTTTCCCTGAAATATGTTCAATTTGGAAGCACTACTACGATTTGAAAGCTTTTAACGTAAATTAAGATTTCAAATGTACGAATAATGCATCATTTTCAATGAGTCGACCTATTTCTATGGTCGAATTCAAATCAAGAAAGAGTTTAAGTCAATATATTACGACTTACTCTACATCTTGAAAGGACACCATTTCTTTGCCTTTTTTTACGTGTAACGCTTTTGTAACTGCCACTATAATCATCTTATCTAGGGACGTTCCATGTGTCATCATGAGGGAAACGGCATCATTCTCTTCACGACTAGCCATATGAATGTCATCCATCGTTACCTATACATGTGCACAGAGAAAATTTCATATAAAACGAATTCACTTTGAGCAATATTTCATTTTTTAGCAAACAAAAAAGTAATCATGTGTCCAGGTTCATTAGAATGCAGCAAATAGTTGTCACTATTTAAATGGTGGAGTCACAGTATAGACTGATGGAAAAGAGCTGCAAAAGAACTACATTGATAGCATCTGTAAAGCCTGTAGAACTAAATGGAAATTATTCTAGAATCATTATAAAATATTCTAGAACTATATATTCTCACTAATACACAGAGCAATTACCAATGTAACATGTAGTCAACTTGGCATTGTCAGCGCATTATTCAATAGTAATGTGCCATTTTAAGATACCGCAAGCCATATCTGGATATGCATTTATTTCCATTCGTCAAAGAATAAGTTCTTAAATAATGTTCAAGTTGAAGCACAATTTTTGCATCTCTGTGCTACATCATCCACCAATCTGAATACACCATGAAAGCTCAATGTTACTTTTCAACTTCAACATGTACATTCAAAAATGCTTCTATGACGACTAAAATTCTTTTCACTTTTAAAACCCTTTAAAATTACTTTAAACTCGAAAAGCTACTACTTCAAATCAATGATCGGTTGGAAATATTACCTAAATTTGGAACTTCTTAATAATAAACTATCTGTCACCCAGTTTAGGTCGACTTTGTTCTAATTAGTTTATATAACATTATCCTTTTATGTACCTTTATGCATATGCAACTAATGTCTAAATTAGGAAATTTGCCTATAATAACATATGTATACCTTTATATTAGAATCCACCTCAGTTTTATTGTCCATATTTCGCTTTGAACTAAAAGCACCACCACATGCTCGCTCATAGCTAATCTGAAAAGAAATATACTTGCCATTTTAAGGTATACTTAGACAGTTATAGCCCTTTCCCCGTTCATAAAATGCAAACTCAAGAATTCCAATAAAACTACTCAAATTTTGAAATTTTTGTAAGGTTCAGATGGCATAATTTTTCATGCAGTGCATTGATTTTCTATCACTTTGGATATATTGATTTCCCTAGGTGAGCTTTATATGCTGGTTTAAAGCGCACTGAATTTGACCAGCTAACGCTAAAATTCATCATTAAATACTTAACCAAAAAAATAGGTTTGCATTTCACGACTGAGGGTACAGTCGAGTTTACTTCCGTTAACTTGAGTAATAGTAACTCAAGTTTTACCTGGATTGAATCAAGTATGACTACAATTAGATTATCATCTTTCAAAATATATTTATATTATTGTTTAATTATTCATGCAGTTTGTTCGTGCAAAAAAGATTTTATACATTATGTAAAAAATTACAACAAATATTAAGACCCTAAATTATGATGTACCAAAAAACTTCATATTCTAGGCATGCCAACCAAGCTGTTCATATTAGAAGAAAATCATCTATGAAACCTATTGCTTTTTGACAATGCAAGTCATCAAGGTCAAGTTCTTGTGGAGGAATCTCAAAAAGAAGAAACACGCACAGAAGGAAGATAGAGAGAATTATTATTTATGCACCTGCAAGTATATCTTCAACTTAAGATTGCTTCTAAACAATACTATAAGAACAATTTCTATGGCTGAACTTCAACAAAGGCTAGTATCAGTATAAACTGTTATACCATCATGCAATAAATGGCTAATGCTATCTTCAATAGAATCAATTATACACCAAAAAAATATCAGCTTCACAGCATGATTGGCTGTATAAAATCGAACAATTCTGATAAGGTATTTCTAGTGGTCCATGAAATTTCAGCATAATCAATCACAAGATTTATTTTCGACTCTTCTCAAAGATATTCGAGTCTACTCCTCTATAATAAAGTTCAGAACAAAAATAATTATCAATAGATTTATGAGCAAAAAGGTTTGAATTCGCTGCAACTGCCAAGTATATTTTTTTACCTCCAGAGCTCGTCTACAGAGATGCAATGCCTGTCGAATGTCTCCGTTGAACAAAGCAACCTAAAACAAAATGTGATAATCACTAAAATAGTTGAAAAAAATAATCAGCAACTTATGACGAAAAGGTGAAAATAGTTAAACATTATCCAATCAAACAATACTACTGCCACCTTTACTATAATAACTGTCAGTGAAACTTGAACTGTATAATAGTAGAATAAGTATCTGGATGCCAAAGCCAAGTGGATCATGACATAACAGAATCAAGTTCTGACGTAAATCACACAATGATTCGTTTGGTTCAAAGTATTATCCATTTCAAATTTCGCTGATACTAGATTTGATGAATATCTACATAATTAGATTGTATCAAGATAATCATATATAATTAGGAATGGCTACCAATTTCTCAACATTCACAAACATGCACATTTAAATCATGCTTACTTTTTTTGAGGCAAGCACTATAGCATTATTGTCAAATACTTTTTCTTGACCAAGGCGCTGTTTGATAATCATCACCACCTGTATACGGTCATCATATAAATATCTCCATATATAAATACAATTTTATTTTAAGGAAATGGTAAAATTTAGTTTCATTAGTATGCAAATCGACTTTTATTTTAATGTAAATATGAGTACATGTGTGTGCAGTTGATATTCCATAAATTGATGGTCTATTAAATGATGCATTCAACTATTTTATAATTTTATCACTCTACCAACTCCGTTTGCTGGTGCATACCAATACCTAATTTGATAGATTCTATATATTAACAATTCTTGGTATAACCAACGGTATCAGTCGATAAAATATTAACTGTGCATATACAACTTTATTTAAATTTCAATTCAAATATCGTATAGAGTAAAATCCCTTTAAATTGATCCTCTGCTGTTTGAAATCCTCCCTTCACAAATACCACCCACCATCTAAACCTGATGCAGTATTGAAAAAATTTGAAGCGAAATTTGATATTTTGAGCACGTAAGTATTTATAACTTTATTCTATATGAATTGAAAAAAGGGACAAATATAAATATTTTAATTAGCCGTATATTAACTTCATATCTAGAATAAAATTCTGCCGCAAGTCATTTTATCTCTGTACATCAATAAGGAAACTTTGACCAAAGACCAATCGATTTGGAGGGATTCTACTTTGTACGATTCCATTGTAGTAAATTTCGGATATAGAAAATTCACTTACAATGAATTTTGAAGGAATTTTCACCTATAAGTAATTAAACAAAAAAGTCACATTATGCCAAGTTCAGCTTAAATTTTATGGATAAAACGAATCAATTCAGCGCTTCTTGCAGGTTTGATTTATATATATGTATTACCTGGTTGCTTGAATAAGAGGAAAAAAGCAAACGGCATGTGCCTAATCTGCTGTTTACTTGAGGTAAATAGCTATCGCCTAAATTTAACGTATTTGCAATGCCGATAATCACGAGTCGGCCCTTGCTGTACTTAATAGAATACATACACGAAATCAAGTAAGTAGCGTATTCAGTACGAACTTTTCAAATCTCGTTTAGACGAATTAATGCATTGAAAGGTCACAGTATCAAAAGATTAGGTGGTTTTTAGGAGTATATATGCATTTTTTTAATCTAAACAAATGATCTTTATAAATATAAAAGTCCTTTAAAACTTGAAACAGTAAAAAAAGGCACATCTTCCTAGAATTCTAAAGTTTAAAAACATGTGCATATAAAATCTATTTTTTAACAGGCAGAAACCTCAATGGTCACATATGAAAGCATTATGAAAAGCTTCAAAAGGAATAAAATATGAAAGTTCAGACTTCTCAAAGGTTAAAAATTCTGTGTGACCTCTTTTTCATACATGCATACATTCACAAATACTATACAAAAGGATATAATATTAGTTATATCTGTGTAGTCATGACTGAAGCCTGTCTGATTACTATTCAAAAAGGATTCTTCAATTACAGAAAAAATACAGGTGGCACGCTACACTCAACCTAGCATCAACGATGAAAAGTTACAATATACTTCATTCCTTGGTCAAAAATGTGCTTCTAGTCTGACACAATAATCGTCCAAATTAGAATAATTGGTGACTTTTAACTAAAAACTTGCCTTCATCTTGAAAAGTCACTAAACTAATTGTGACAACATATTTCATTGCGCAGAGAAAAATTGCAGAGCAAACAGCTAATAATATTTCAATCTTTTGAATTTACGTTTCATAAATATTGCTGATCATATCTTGTTATGCATCTATATTGATGCAGACTAGTATAGTATGAAATCCAGTATACTAGTTATTATGCAGTTGAAGAATAATTGCACCAATCATTACAGATTCAACAAAATAGTTGCATTCTACCTATGAACTGGCCAATTAAAAACGGTGTGCAAAATTCGTTGCTTCCCAGAAGCCAATGAATCGATTTCGTCCAAAAGTAAAACAAACTTCTTATCACGATTCAGTTGCTGTGTGCCTTTTTTTGGCTTATTCGGCAGAGAAAAATAATTCTGAAATGAAAAAAAATCAATGAAATCAACACTTTTGCATGCATGCAGTAAATTTGAAATGCAGTGAATTTCTCAGGACCACCCAATTAAATTATTATATATCCGAAAATCTGACGCAGAATTTAGCACAATATGCATTTTTGCTTATCCGTTATAAGTAAAAATTCTTGAAATGAATTCATTGTATATAAAATTTACTGCAGAATCAATATTCAAAATAAGAACTGTTTTGGGAAATTAAAGAGATAATATTTAAATTATTGATACAATACAACTTGAAGTTTTTAGCTCGAAAAGCTCACATTGGCAGCCCCGAATACGGCTCACCAAAACAGTTCATTGCGAATGACTCACTAAAAAAATAAAAACAGATATAGTCGACTATGCTCTTAATAGCACAAAATTGTCCATGACATTAGGCTCAATAGAGACACGTAATATTCAAAAATAAATAGATTACAAAAATCAATTCAAAATAAAAATATCTATATGCAGAAAATAAAAATTTCTTGTGTCCATCAAGAAATTTCTCAACATCGCGATTCACATAGTAGAACAGTAGAACTGAACTTGTATGTATGGTAACGTCATTTGGAAAATAAGCAGTAACTCAAAAATTGAATTTTCTATTCTTTTTTATACAGCAAAAACTCAAGATGTGATATTATCCACAAGATTTACATAATATCCTCATGCAGTACGACTTGAAGTCGCTAAATCACAAGTGTTACATACAAATCATCTTAACAAATCAGTTCAGCTTCCGTATTGTAGTCGAGTATAGGCCCAATAGAATTATCGGTACACAGTACTCTATCATTACAATACGCAGAATAAAAACAAAAAAATAATAAAGAATATGCACCTCAATTTCCCCCAATGCTATTTGTGGCGATTTCTTCTCGCCAGATATTTTTGTCCATAGTTGAGCATACACCTACAATGCGCAGATAAAATAGTACATGCTAATTTTCAAACTTATGCATAAATTCATACATCAAACATACATACATACGGATGTCATGGATAATTGGGTATAATCTAGATTATATTCTAGAATATCTGATTTTATATTTCTACAGATCGTTATCGCTGAACTGTCATGTTAAACAGTACTCAGACAAATCAATTCAAATACTTCAAGTTGCATTGCATCAAAGCACCTGTAATTCACTTTCTCCATACAGGCAGTAATTTTATAATTACTTGAATGTGGGAAAAGGAAAAGCACAGACACAAGATGATTCGATGTACAATGAAGTAATATTAACCATGAAAATTGACAACATATAAAGTGGCGAGTCATCAAATTTAAATAATGTATCTTATCAGCTCATAATTCAGTATACAGTTCGGCTTTTACAGCTCAATATTCAATATGTACATGATTTATATATAGCATATATAGCGAATGTCTAACAAGCAATTACGGACTCGTACGTATACACTGATGCATGCATGCACGCACAATTATACATTCACACATGCACATATAAATGCTGATGCAGTATTTAGCACCAGCTGCATATTGTGCCCGCTTTACTCGATGCAAACAAACCCAGAAGTTAGCATCTAAACTGTAAATTTTTCAGTTTTATAAACTCTGCTGCTTATAATGTCCAAAACCCTGGTCCCAAGGGGGGCTTATTAAGCAGAGACTACTGTATACTCATACATATATACATATAGGCACATATGTAAGTAAAAGTGATTTTTATTTGCTGAAAACCACCTGAGAAGGCTCTCTTAATTTCATCCCATTTATCTCAATAAACTCAAAACTGCAGAGTTTCTCTGCCTTTACATGAGCAACTTCGACTTGCATATTATGAACCACACGCTGCACAGTTGCCGTCTTACCGGTCCCAGGCATTCCACTAATAAGCATAACAGTCGGGCCATTCTACATAATTTTCAATAAATGCATGAAATACTTTACCAGTAGAAAAATAACGTCTAGTCTGTAAAATACGAAAGGTTGAGAATAGCTACCAAGAGTATAGATCAAAGTCTACAATTGGTTGCTATATTATTTTCAACTTTTCGAAAACTATTGTAAAATATGACCATTGAAATAAACCAGCCACAAGCTAAAAAATCGTGAGAGCATGTACTTGTCTTTTCAATTCCCTTTCATTAGTGACAGTAATTGTTCTTAAAATTCTTATTTTAATCGACCCATTCTATAGCACGCAGTAAAATAATAGAACACTTTTCCTCGATTTACAATACAATACCAAAACACTAAATTAAGTATGCATGCATATGGAAACTACCAAAAATATTAAATTTTTTGATGCAAAATTCAAATCTTTGAATCATCGAATATTAGAATCATATTGAACCATATTATGACCATTTTGAAATTTTGAAAATAGTAATGCTTCATCATGACATACAAGAGAATATCACAGTTTTCAATTATTTAAAAAAGAGTAATTAATGCATAAATATATATTCAAAAAATGCACAAAAAAGCACATAAATATTTTTTATTTTAAAATGTAATCAAAGATCCAAAAATAAATTTAGCTTACCAATACCAATGCATCCGAAATGAATTTCTTGACAGTATCCTGTTTTTAAATACAAAGAAAGAATATCAGTATCATTGGAAACTAATTCATATCCATAAACAGCAAAATGATAGCAAAAAATCTTGTATTTTGTCTCAATTGAAATCTTTTTCGACAAGACTAATTGGAATATCCAATCTTTCAACGTGAAAGATCTGATTAGTTCTACCTTAAAGCTATTCGTTCAAGGACAAGAGAGATGACTTTTGTAGTGAAACATTGAACTGTACATGCATCAGCATAAATGTGTTATATTCCAGAATTTAGCTTTCTATTAAAAAAACAATATACTCTGCCAAATCATTATTTTAGAATGTGCAATGCAAATGTATGAATACATACACACAAACAAGCCTAATCCTAAGCAACTATGCCAAAAAACAACCTAAATTGATTAAATTCACATGATTTTGCATTTTTTCCAAGGTCCCTCAGAAATTGCAGTAAAATCCAGTTATGAAAAATCTGTTGTAGCCGGAATAAATTTTTTGCTTCGTTATATCTGATGTTCATAGTATGTGAATTCTTACTGCTTCCTCTTCCCTACACAAAAGCTTATCAGGGGCACTGGACAATTGAAGCTGCTTCATAAGGTACTGATAACTGCCCTCATTTCCTATATAAACTTTGTTTGGCTTAGTCAATCGCCCGTCTCCGTGCCCATTCGGACCCACTTTACCCAGCGTACTGGATAATCTTGCTCTCTAAATGCAGAAAGAAAAAGAAAAGATATTTTACTAGTGTAAACTTCGAACGTAACCAATTTGGATATAACGAATTTGTCGGGACAACCAATCTATTTAGTTTCATTCAAAATATCAGAAAATCTGAAGCGTATTTGAAATAATCGTATCTTTTCATTTATTTATTACAAGAAAAAATTTAAAAGCAAATTTGTCATATCCAAAGTTTCCTATACTTCAAGATATTAAGATATTGCTAGCCATGACTTCTTGTATTTGCTTTTATATTGATAGTTTGTATACATCTAGTACCGAAAAAGTTTATAGAGTAATTCCATGTTGAAGTATAATTTGTGCCCATCTGTATGTAATTTCTATCTTCTTTCTCTGATGTCTTTTTGTCTATGGGTACTATCAACAACTAATCTTTCAATTGCAAAGCAAAAGATGTCTTTGACAATGTTATACACAACTATAGATAAAGGAGGAGAGAAGAAAAATGTTGCATATTAATCTTTATGGATGCATACTTCAAATCAAAACTTTAAAATACGAAATCTTTCTCTTATCGCTTTAAGTTTGTCTATTTTACGGTCACACTGTCATTACAGCTAATAATTCAAACTGAAATCTACAATTCAAAAATCAGCTGAGCTCGTTTACCTATGCAAAACACAAAGGCTAAATTTATTTATAGAGAGAGAGAAATGAGATTCTGTACTAAGAAATACGTACGATTCACCCTTGATCTGCTGGCGATTCATTCTTGATTCACAAATCAATAATAATACTGCCTTAATTTGAACAATATGGCCAAGAATGATGGAAATATATGTGAAAGTCTTACTTAATTTTCGAATATTTTATTAATAGAAAGTAAGAGAACCTGTAATCTTTGTGTTAAGTCATTAAGCTCCGTAAGTGTCCAGTGCTTTTGAGAGTAAAACTTCGAGCAGAACCGTACAGAAATTATTTCTTCATCGCCTTCCTCTTCTTCTTCTTCCGAACTCAAAGATGATTTGTCAGAAGTTTTAGACAAATCATCAGATGAATCGTTGACAATTTGAAAAGATTTTTTGTTAGACTGTTTTCTCTTTAAAAATTCTTCCTTCGATAACACCTCTATAGGCCTTTCTATCGAATCTGCATCAATCTATAACAATGAAAAACACTCAATGTAAAAGTTTATTTAAATATAGTATCACTGAAATATTGCAAATAATGGCATAATTTTTCAACTGAAATTTATAGCCAAATCTTAAAAATATGACTTGAAATGTAATGAACTAACTCAAAAATGGCGCAAAACGTATTTCAGCAAAGATAGTACTGATACGCTCATACATACATACATACCACTGTAGAATGGTCAGTTTCATACACTTCACACATCTCCTCGCTAATACGGCCATTTTTTCGTAAATTTTCAGGAATGTCATCCCATTCATAAAGCCACCGCACTTCAACTGAAACATCACCCACAGAATTGGACCTACGCAAGAAATCCAAAATGGACATCAACACATAGCATGTACCTATGTTGTATCTAATAGCTTCAAATGAGTTGATTAAATTTGAGTAAATCACCTTACAGTACTGAGTTAACTTTGGATATTATGAATTCGTTAACGAATTTTCACTTATAATGAATAAACAAAATTCTCAAATTGAGCAAGTTCAGATTTTTAGATTCATCAGGTATAGCTATTTAGTTTGGTGGTCATGAAAGATCTGTGTTACCAAAACTTCGCTGTAGTCAGATTTTGACAATAATAAGTCAGTAGCTAAATTAGACTCGAAGCAATGAAAGATACTAAATTTAATTCATTTTTGTCGAGCCTGGACTGGGCAGGCATTACTAGCCAAAACATTTTTTATCGAGGATTTATTTCCAGGGGCTTTTATGTAGTCATCACTGATTCCAACATTACTTCATAGCTTTTTCGTTCAAAATTTGTTATTTTTTAGGTAGCCAATATTACTTACTGAGCTATTTCAGGTTGATTCAGAATTGAGTGAGTAAAGTTCTAGGCTCAATCGAATTAGAGTCGCATCCAACCGAAAACTCCAAATAATAACAAAAAATTATTTGCGCAAAATTGAGTCAATTTAGACACATCTAATGCTGCACTCTAATGAGAACTTGGTCTTCATAAATAAAGCAGTGTATTGGACTCTTTAGGAGTTTTTAAAAAATTATTACATGAAAGCGCTCAAATATCGGCAAAGAAGTAGTGGAAGACTCATGATTGACCTTTTCGAAAGGTATGAAAAACTACTAATTGCCAATTTTTGGTTGAATTATAAGGATTGCGTTATATCAAAATTAATACTGTATTCAATTGCTCCAACAAAGACCCTATTCAGTATCCCCACAAACTAATATATGCATACAATAAAATAGATAATAAAGCATTTTTTGTACGAGTCATATAACTATAGAGATTTTTATTTTGTCAAAAGACAAAATACAATAGCACTACTAATATTGTTGAAAAATTGAAGAAATTATAAAATTTCAGGAAAAAATTGGTGTAAGCTTGTCAGAATGTCTTTGGAACCTAATATCAACAATGAAATAAATGAAATGGAGTTATAGGTTAGTAAATAATTGAATCCAGAATCATATGAAGTTTACCAGATGTAAATGATGTCTGCGGGTGAAAGAGGCTTCTTTTTGTCATCGATACGCACCAATATACAATTCCCTATCGAGTATTCGTGTCCCGTACGTTCTAGCCTGTCATAGAACTTTTCACCACTACCATTGGTCCACCATGGCTGTGAAAATTGTTTCAAACTTATTCTATTAAAATGTGATATTAGTTACTAATAAATACAGTAATCATTCATCAGGAAAAACAATGCTAAATTAAAAAAGCCTTAATAAGAGGTCAAAACTGCAAAAGTCAAAGTAATAAAAAAACTGGTTTAATTTCCACCTTTCCGACGGGTTTTGCCGCTCCTTTGCTACGCTCTGCATAAAATTAATAAAACAAGGACTCAATACAAAACGCTCAGAAAATTCTCATTTCAATGATTGAACTTAAAAGATTCCTGTATTCTTGACCGAAAGTCATCTAATATGGAAATATCATAAAATCATTGCCAAATCAGACAAGACCCCATCGAAACAAATTTGTAAAAATATCTTGGATAATATTTTAGGGGTGATTTCCGCGTTTCTTGGATTTCCGTTGAGTTCGGTGATTTCCCTTTATAAGAAAAGAATACCTTCTCTCTGGACAGCAGAGCTAGTTTCAAAGATTGCATCGACAGCCTCTATCTTTCTCTTTACCATATTCTACGAACGAATATTTGATCAAAAACAGTTTAGTTGCGCAATCGTTGATTGCCCTTAAAGACAATTCATTAGTAAATGTTATTATACAAATCCATTAACTTTAAAAAATTTGAAATAACCGCGAAAAAATAAAAAACTGTCAAAATCTGTAACAGTGTTAAAACGATTGTATTGGTACTCGCGTATAAGTTCGTTGCCAATAAAGTGAAAATTCTGGGTTTCTTTATCCTTTATTTCGAAGTTCATGATTCCCAACGCACATACGGCGAAAGCGTTGGACTGTCATTCTCACGATGGCACTTCGTGTGAAGTTAGTAATGATAAACAGACATCCAGACTTTGCACTCTAAATTCTCGAGGTCTCAATCAAGAAATTTCTAAAGTTAGACGCGTCAAATTCTTGGATACTTCTTTCCATCCGGGATTTGTGATCAAGCCACTCCAACCAGTATGGATCGATAAAGACAGAGCTGCGCGTGATGAGGTCGCAAGTAAAAAAGAAATCAATCAATTTGTTTCGAGGCGCCCGGTATTCCTTAAACCAGGTCAAAACACCAAGTTTACATATCCTTCGAGATTAACAAAACTCGATTATGAGTTAACTCGACATAAAACGCTCGGAATGCCTAATACTTTCACGATGCTTGTCCCTGAATTTTTGAAAAAGCTCCCGATTCCATGTCCAGAACCTGCTCATGTTGACTTAGATGGAGAAGGCAGTGATAGTGATGAATTGAAAGAAGATATTGTTAATCCAGAAGAACCACACATTGAAGAACTAATATTATGGCACAATGGCGAAATTGGAGAAAATGAGCATTTTATAAGGTATAAATTATTATTGCATTGTAATTTTCTTCATGCGCTAAATTGACAATTTCGAGTAAAATATGGCAGTTGTCATTTTTCCACTTTTTCAGCACTGATCCAATAAAACATGAATTGTAAAATATATTAAAAGTCACAAATAAAGAGTGGATATTTAATGCAGGTATTTGATAATAGGTTAAAATTTGTTATGTATTTGCAATAAGTTTGTACCTCATTGAAATTTTTCAATATGCCACGCCCATAATGCTACATATGATTGTAGATCTCAGTTCTATTTTTCTGAACTACAATAGTTGGTATTTTGTGCATCAAATATATTTCATGTTGTTTTTGCTGATTGATAAGCATGTTATTGAAAGTTTTTATAAAAAAATGCAAGATTTAAGTAATATATGCCATTCTCACATACAACTCTATCTATTGAGCTTTCCATCTGATGTAATTTTGGAAATATTTAAATATGCCCAGTTTTTAATTCAATTCCATGATTATCTAGTGCTCGACCAATTGAAAAACTGGATTAAAATTTTTGATCAGCAACGAGAGAATGGCATTAAAAAGTGCTTTTCCGGAATCATTTATTGTTCGTAATCAATATTGATGTATTTAACAAGTCATGACTATTTGTATATTTTAAAAAAGACTCTAAAAAAATTGCGAAAACAATGAAAGTACACTGAAAGAGAATGAAACATGAGATATAAAAAAATTCTTTCACACATATTATTTTTTCTTAAGCACGAAAACTTCTGCATTATAAATTGAATAACGGTAGCAATAATAACTGATTCTATCGTTTTTATCTTTGAAGTTTAAAATTGACATTATATATTGAAAAGCAACAATATTCACTGGTTCATTCATTTTTGTATAATTTTAGTATACCATTGTTATTTTCAAGTAATTCGTCAAATTATTCTTTTCATAATGTTTATATGTATTTCATTTCAATATTTTACAGTGTAGATCGGCATCTGTGTAAGTTTTTGCGACCGCATCAGCGTGAAGGTGTACAGTTTATGTTCGAATGTCTGATGGGGCTTCGAAATTTTTCTGGAAATGGTTGTATTTTGGCTGATGATATGGGATTAGGAAAGACATTACAGAGTATAGCTGTAATGTGGACTTTACTTGAACAAGGAAAATTAAAAGGAAAAGGCGGCGAGGTACAGTAAGCTTCGGGTATAACAAATTTTTATTTGTTACAAATAAAGAACTTGGTCAAATTATGTCGAATTCAGCCTCAGATATATGGATTGGCCTAAATTTTTTATTGTGCTAAGTTAAGCTTCAAATTTCCAAAACTACGAAAGTATGCTGGATTGCTTACTCTGCTAGTCAGCTTCAATATTGACAAATATTTTATAAACTTGCTATGGAAAGCATGATATGTAACAAATATACTTAACTTTGGATGTAACTATATTGCTTTTCGCCTATTTGCATTTATGCCAAAGATTTGTTAAATCCAAAGTTTTCTGGGAAAGATATATGAAATTTGTGTTTTTCAATAGTAAAAATACTATGAAGAGTCATTCTTTATTGGGAGAGAGTTTGTCGAACTCTCTTGCTTTTATTACCTTAGCACTTAGTACACATATTTGAGATAATGTCCTTCTTGATTGATTAAGGGTTCATAAAACTTTTTTTCTTGGCTTAGCCATCAATTAACATGTACCAAATTATATTATTTTTTTCTTGGGAAATTTCCTAGAAGGATGTTCAAGTTGATGCATGATTTCACACTTCAATATATAGTATCACTCAATCTTTCTTTCTCTGTTGTCTCTGTGCAATATTAAAACTTTTTATAACAATGTTAGGTTGAGCAAAAAAATTTCTTTTGTAACACCTGTTAGGTTCGCCGTTGCATGATAGTTTGTCCCACTTCGTTAGTCACAAACTGGGAAGATGAAATTCAAAAATGGTTATTAGGAAGGTGTAAATGTATCGCACTTAGTGAATCTTCGAGAGAGCAAGTGGTTTCTGGGATAAACCTTTACTTATCGAGCCCTCTGTATAAGGCAAGTCACAATTTTTTTAAAATTTAAAACATTCAATTTTATATTTATCAGTCAGAATAAATCATTGAGGTGTGCTATTAGATGATATAATCAGCATAACGGGTAGAATAAACGATACGTACATATAGATGAATTTGATATGATGGGGATTGCAAAGAATCACTCACTAAATTGTTTAATTTTTTCCAAAAACATGATAAAATTTTGACTTTTCAAACAAATTGAACTCACTATGAGCTTAAAAGGTACCATGGTATATTTTGTCCATTCAAATCTCCTTTTGCAAGTGATGTATTTATTGTTCTTAGAATTACTATTTATGGTTAAAATAATGCAGTGGCGTTCTATACTTTGGCCAAGAAGGGTAAAATCTATGCTGCTATCATACAAAAAATATATGATATTTATGGAGTGAAACTCCAGAAGTGATTACTAGAAATGTTTCTATTCAAATAATCCATGGAATTTTGTTAATAAGGCTAGAATTTTATGTAACACATAACATATGGGAGCATTTGGATAAAAAGTTGCAGAACAAGTTTCTAGAACATTGCTTTCAATTGAAGTACAATTATTTATGTCGATCTTTAGCATTACTCTGCTCTATCACCAATAATTATAACAATTGAATTGACTGCTGCAGTTTATGCTACAGTTTTTTTTGCTTCGGTCTGTTTACAAAGTTCATTTTTTTGTAATTTTTTCAATTTTTAGGTAACTATTTACATCTCTTCATTTTTTGAAAATAGTGTCTGTTACTTTACACTTTATTTAAAATAGGTTTTGATTGTGAGCTACGACACGTTTAGACTACATGAGACCCGTTTTGGTGGTGCAAATGCCAATAAAAGTTGTGATCTTCTTATTTGTGATGAGGTATGTATTTACATGCCAGTACATACATACATACATACAATATTATCAGTGATCAGTGAAGTTATGCAAACTATTTAATTTGAATACAGTATTTTTTGAAATGAAACAAGCATTACATTTCTGCCAGCTATATATTTTTTGTTCAATCACTACACTGTCAAATTTTTTTAATTGAGATATTACATTTTATGGTCTAAAATAAGTGCTCAGATTAGCAGAGCAATAAAAAGGATGAGTGCACAAAATACATTGCAAGAGCTAACATAAACGCAGATTTGTTTTGAAATTAATATTAAAATTTTGTTGACAAATAAAAAATTTTCACAAAAATTTTTCTATATCATATGAGTACACTAGAGTGTTAAGATGTATTCTACGTTGAAGTATAATTGTGTACTTTAATATGTAAAATGACTCTGTCTTTTCCTACCTTATCTTTCTATTGTGTCTTTATCTCTGTGCAATATCAACCACTAATCTGGACCTGGTGCACTGCCACTATCTTCATAAATATATTTTTGCATAGGCACATAGGCTGAAAAATGGCGAAACTGCAACTAGTCGGGCTCTTTCTGGTTTGAAATGTAGAAAACGAGTGTTACTAAGCGGTACACCAATGCAAAACGATCTTGAAGAATTTTACGCTATGGTAGATTTTACGAACCCAGGAGTGCTGGGAGATCAGTCTTATTTTCGAAGGTGCCGACATATATTATCTCATCGAAATATTCAGAATTTTATTCAGAGTAAATAAACATTTAATATTTGTTGAAAACATTGTATATTCTGAAATATTTTTAATCTTATGCACCTTTCAAAAGAAATTATTCGGAAATTGGCTCTTCAGCAAGAAAGAATACATTAGAACTAAGAAGAAACGTATTATTATGAAAAAATTTCATTGAAGAATATTTTTATAGGATCAAACTTTTTGAAATGGATGTACACATAATTTTTTATGAATCTCTCTTCTGTGTAAAGGATAATTACGAGTTCAATTCCATACTATTGCCAAATAACTTATTTCAATAAAGATGTCTTGAAAGGTATTATTTTTTGTATTGAAATTCAAATGTAATTAAAACATTTTTATAGGACAATTTGATTAATGCATATATGGAATTAAAGAATTTCTCAGTGTTTCCCAAACTCACCTCAAATATTAAGTCATACAAATTTATTTATTTTATTCAAAAAGATTTTTTTACTTTTGAAGGCCCCACAATTGCCAATTCTAGATCCAATTTCAGTTATAAAGACCCAAAATCAGTTCATCTTGTATATTTTGATGTATTATATTTTTTACAATCGTTTTTTGTGATTATGTCATTATAATTCTAATAAATATAAGAATATAGCTTTTGCTTAAATTATGCTTACAATGTCAACAATATTGATAATTTGAATATCAGTTGGAAAACACAAAAGATCTAATCTACACGGTAACGTGCTAATAATGTTGAATTTTTTAAACTAAGTATTGCTTTGTGATTCCAGTATATTTTTTAAAGGTTAACTGTTATAAGTTTTAGGCACTTTTTAAAATGTGAAGCTGACACAACGTTTAATATTATTTGCAATAGTAATTGGGTTATAAAGTAATATTGCACAAACATAAAAGAAATATATTTGGCTAACAGCAAAATAGTATGAAAATTGATTTGCGCATTTAATTATGGTGGCAAGTCATCAAAGTTGAAATTCAAAAAGTGCATTAAGCTCATATATTTTCATGATTCATATATATATATATACATGTATACCATGTATTGTTTTTGTCTTGATCTTGTCATATTAGTATCAATTTTCGTATTTTTGTGTGCTTTAGGAATTTTTTGGGGCCAATATTGGTTGGTAGAGAACCCGATGCAACGAACGGACAGAAAGAGAAAGCTCAGAAATGCCAGAATGAAATGTCCATTATTGTCAGCAATTTTATTTTACGTAGAACGAATACGCTTAATGCTAAGCATCTTCCCCCAAAGTTGGTTCAGGTGATAATAGAGTAAATTCTCTGTAAAAAAATATACAGTTGATGTACAGTTTAAAACTGAACATAGCTCAGAGATCTTAAAGGTGATGATAAAGTCAATCCAATGTAAAGGAATATCATTTTGAATAGCAGATTTCCCCCAAACATGATATTCTGGGGATTACATTATTATATTCACGATGTATTCTCTACTTGTATTACAGGAATGAATCAAACTCTGAACTGTAGAAGCTAAACTTATCATCAAATATTGAAGTGTTAAAAATGAATCTATATATAATTTAAATTTGGTGAGTTGGCACTTTCGATGTATAGTTCGACCTTCTTGCTTGAAAAACTACAATCAAAATGGCACAAAATTATGAAAATCACTGATATTTTTGTTCACCAAAAGATCAAAATCTATCATCGAATCTATTTCATTACTATAAATATAGTTGTTGTTGAATTCAAGTATTAAATTTAGAGGGACAGTTCTTTATTAGAAACTCAAAAGCTGCAATGCACATACGAATTGGTATATTGAAATAGATATGCAAGATTATTCAGCTATTTTTGTAGATATCCGAATAAAAGCTCTTATGTGAACTGAACTGTTTAAATGATTTGTTATCTAAAATAATCATAGCAATCCTGCAACTTGAAGAGTTAAGTTGCATTGAATCCTCTTATTGAAATCGATTTTATCGCGAATAGCACTATCTCTTTAATCTCGATTTTACCTTTTCTCTTATTTCAAACTATAACTTGAATATTGATGTATGGTAAAATTTAGGTTGTTGCCTGTCGCTTGACTGATGTACAGTACCAAATATATCATCAACTTCTTCATAGCAAGGAGGTCCGCCATATATTGGATGGAAAGCAGGTTCGAATTTGAGTAATTTTCTATCCAATTGTATGTATGTGTGTGCATGCAGTCAACATTGTACATGAAGAATCTTTCGGGACCACCAAATAAAGTAACTGTATGCAAAATCTAAAGCTAAATATCATATGTTATGATTGAACTTTCGTTAAATGTAAATTAGTTATATCCCAAGCTTACTGTACTTTTTCTATTCAGTCCAATATTCTTAGTAGTATTGGAGCCATGCAAAAGCTCTGTAACCATCCTGCACTACTTATCGAGGGGGCTTCTGGGGGTAAAAAGGGGTCAAAGGCAGGTTCGGTAGGGGCCCAAACGCTGGCAGAGGAAGTTTTGGCAATGCTTCCGAGGGCAGACAGCGCCAAAAGATCACGGAGGTTGGAGTCAATCTTATTTTTTTTGAGATTGGCATAGAGGTTGAATTTTGAATACGCGTAAGCATGTATACTTTTATATAAAGTGAACTTTGAATATAATGAATATGCCAGGACCACTTAATTACTTCATTGCATTAAAAATCTAAAGCTTAACTTGGCACAGAAGGACCTTTTCATTTATTCGCTATAAGTGGAAATTTGTGAAAAGAAATCATTATATCCATAGTTTGTTGTATGTAGATATAATGCCTTGAGGTTGAAGATGATAATAAGTTACCTTCAATAATATTCTCTCGTTTGGTTGAGTTTTTATAGTTATATTTGTACAATCATGTAATTTTAGCAGAATATTTTCATCACATTTATGTTGGGTAGTGCTTTTAATGCTAGTGCTTCTTTCTATGTACACTAGATTGAATACTGGTTAAACTATTTATTTTCAATGGTAGAAATGTGTTTAAATTATTCTAGAAAAATGTAAAATTTTGTCTGTAAATATTTTTTATGAATTCGAATATGTATATCAAAACTTGAATTACGATTGTTTTTCGTACTGCAGATTTGTTTGACATAATTCAACAAAAGAAACTTTTGAAACAATTGTGTAAAACTGAAAATTTATATGCACCAAGAATATAACTGAAAATGAAATGTAAAAACTGGCCGCTCAACAAACAGAGCAAACACTCAGTAAATCAATTTTTATTTTATGTATTTCTCTGGAATAAAATTAGAGCATTTTTATTGCCTTTAAATCAAAATACTAACACATTCAATCAAATTTATTACTCTTTATATTGAACTTTATAAAATATAAGCATATATCTAAGTGTAGTGTACCAATACATCATTTAATTGAAATAATAGATTTTGTTGATTTCCCCATCGTGTTAATTTTAAAGTTATAGGGATAACATTATTTTACTGTTATTTAGTTTACTTTATTTGGTGGAATTAAAGTTTGATTTCACTCAATTGGCGCAACCTACTAGCCTCACACTTGTAAGGATAACAATAGATTTTGCTGCTATTGAATTGAAACTCGATAATTAATTTTTTTTATCTGAACTTTTTGAATATATATAAAATGATCTGTTGATGAACTGTGTATTTTCAGTGTAAATCCTGAATTGTCTGGAAAAATGGAGACTTTGTATAGATTAATGGATGCAATGAGGCGTTTTGGTAACGATAGGATTGTTGTAGTGTCAAACTATACTTCTGCGTTAGATTTGATTGGTAAAATGTGCCGGGAGAATAGGTGGCCTTTTTGCAGACTCGATGGAAGGTATATTGTCTTGAGCTAAAACAGTCTCATTTTTTTCTTTATTACGTATTCTTTTCGCAAAAAAAGCGTTTTTTTAGTTAGGTAATCATTTCATGTTATTTGCCTAATCTCCATTGTAGAATTCCATTTTTGTTTTTCAACAGTCAAGTTTTAGTTTTCAGGGTGTTGAAGAACTTAAGTCTACCAGCAAAGGAAAAAATGGCAAAATCAATATTTTCCTTTTAAACTTATTTATACTGATGTTATCTAAAATTACAAAGACATAATGTATCTAGTTAATATACAGTAAATCAATAAACCAAAAAGTCATTTTGTTCAAATTTAGCTTCAATTTTTCAGATATAAAAAATTTTGGGTACATTGAAATAATTCAGAGGTCTCGACAGCAGATTCGTTATATCCAATTCTTACTTTATTTATTTGTATAGTACTGCTGGGAAAAAGAGAAAGAGCTTGGTGGCAGGATTTAATGATCCTACAACTGATAACTTTGCATTTCTGCTTTCCAGTAAGGTAAACAAACTTTGTAATTAATCCATGTCTCTTAAATTATAATTCAAATTTGGTGTAATATATTGAAGGACAATTTACTATCATATTTAAATGCATTTCTTTTACCAATGAAACAAATAATGTTAAAAAAAATTAGTAATTTTATCGTTCTTTAATTACTTGAAGTAAATTTAAAGACTTTTTTCTTCAACATGCATTGATACGGGAATATTGTATATGTTTATATACATGGCACATAGATGCTAGAAAAGTAGATAGGAAAAGACAGAGTGGTACTATATATTAAAGCACACATTTATACTTCAACATATAAATGTTCAAGAAACTTATTCTGTAACAGCATATTCTAGATATTGCTGGTATACTGCATAGTACACTATGCTGTACTAGTTTGTATCGATGTAAAAAAATATAACATGGCTATCAATATCACATCTTGACATGATCATGCTTAAGTGTTGATGGCTAGTTGCCTTTTAAAAACTATATTCATGGTTAAGTTTGGTACTATAGTGTACAAAATAGTTACCCTTGTATTATGTTGTCTAATAAGTACTATCATTCAATTTTTATCATTCAATTTATTTGAAAGCTGTGGGATCATTTATATTTAGGCTGGGGGCTGTGGACTTAATCTGATTGGTGGAAATCGTCTTGTTTTATTTGACCCAGATTGGAACCCAGTAAGTCATTTTTTGCAGATATATTAATCGATTTTGTCGTATTTTGATATCGAAATATCATATAGCATTCCCAGAATCATTTCACATAAAATAAAATTATCTTTTGAATAATAAAAGATATAAATGTAAATTTCATATATATAGCTTCAAAAATACCCTGGAAATTTTAAACTCTAACTAGTTTTAATGATTCTTCATTGTTTATAGAATAACTCAATTATAACGTTTTTTATGTATGCATATATATATATATATATATGTATTTATGTATAGTATATGGAGTTTTTCAACTATGCATATTATTGATTTTTCTCAACACGTTTTCAAGTTATAAACTTATATTTCGGATTGGATAAAAACTCATGATTTGATTTCTGTCATGAAATTTTTTTCTGTTCATGTAGGCAGTAGATAAGCAAGCTGCAGCAAGAGTATGGCGTGATGGACAAAAGAAAAAATGCTTTGTCTATCGTTTTATTTCTGTAAGTATACATATATATATTAAATTTGCTACAGTAAACTTCAAATATAAGGAATTTCTAATATGGCAAATGAATTGTAGATTTTGACATGTTTGCTGTATTTGAATGCATTATTTTAATTTAATTGTGCTTAAAAGATTGAAAAATTTATAAAGGACTTAAGTTTTAATTCTTTGCTATTTTTTTAATTATATGAGCTTGAGCAAACATTTATTTCTCTTGCTTATTGGGTATCACACTTTTTACTTAACTTTCTGGGGTTCCGATTCGGGATTACCCGCATATTTTGGGTACTTTTCCAAAAGTACTTCAATTCATTTTATCCGACAGATATATATATACACATAATATTTTTTCTGGTTAGACTGGAACTATTGAGGAAAAGATTTTTCAGAGGCAGCTCAGCAAGGAGGGCCTTCAAAGTATCGTGGATGACCAAGCAGAAGTGAACAGTCTCAGTTCTAAAGATTTGAGAAATTTATTCAAATTGAACAGCAGCACACCTTGCGATACTCATGATAAACTTCGTTGCACGCGTTGTAATATGGGTAGGTTCTGATAACAGAAAATTTGCAATTTGCACGTTCAAAGGGTACAACTTTATTGTGAAGAGTCAAGGTGACTTTTGTTTAGTGAGATTTGCTTTTTATTTGCTCATGTATAAAGTTGAAAGTTTCTGCTCTCTTTTTAAGCCTTACTAATTCAGGCCCTATTTTTTGAATTTTTAAATAATTACGATACTAATTGAATTGGAGTTTTGATGTAACGTGCACATTATATTTGGTATAAATCAATAAATTTGTATGCATATACATATATATATAGATAAATATTTAAAATCTAATACATATAAAATTAAATCTTGTGTAGAATGTGCATCTGATTAATATGGTCAAAATTCATTCATATGCACACATTTTTTAGTAGCAAAACGGTTGATTCGTAAAAAAGTATCAATAATATACAGTATAGTTAAGTTTGGATACAATTAATGTACCAAAACCACCGAATAAATTCATTACACCCAAAAATCTTATGTTGAACCTGTCACAATTCAACTTTGTTGATTTGTAGTAGGTGGAAATTCTTTAGAAGAAAATTCAATATATATCCAAAATTTATTGCATATATGTGTTGATTTGTATTATTCCTTATATGATTTTGTGCACTATTCAATTTGGCCTCAAAATAAGGCTTTTTTAGCCCTTATTAATCGTGAAAGTTGACTTGCAACTGTAACACAGGAGAGGCATTAGCTGCAGCGGAAGAAGATGAATCCAGGGCTTTACACATAGCTTTACCCAAACAATTGGCATTATGTAAAACTCTCTTGGACCAGATTAGGACCCTCCCGGAGGCTGAAAAATTCAATTCACCCGGACTTTTGCACCTAGATCCATTAGGCCAGGCCCTTGCTCCTGGGGTGTTTGAAGAGCGCTGCGGTGAAATCATTGATTTAGAAGAGGTATAAAACCTTTTGGACAAAAGTACTGTATTGCAAATTTAGGATTCTTTTGTATAGTGTATTCTATGATATCTTAAGCCATGACTTACTGAATATGTTCTTATTGGTACAGACTAGTATAATATATACTAGCCATTAGTTGAATTTGCAATTACTGAATAAGTTTCGAGAACAGTCCAATGTGGAATTGTAATTGTGTACTTCAATCGATAATATCACTCTGTATTTGCACCTCCATGCTCTATCAACAAGTCCTAATAGTGTCCAGTTGATTTATAATCGGATATAATTGAGTAAAATTTCAATTAGTTTCAGTGTAGATTACTTTATATTTCCATTTCGAGCTATGCTATTGAAGAAATAGTCAATATTTTTTAGATAAATAGCAAGAAACGTTAGTCAAATAGTATTCTTCTGGAAATTATCATAAAATTATCATTTTTTTGTTTTAACTATATATTTTCTTCATACTTATAAATGTCATCAAAGCAGAGTTTAGAAGCTTCCCAATTGTTCTTCACTGATTTCAAATTCTATAATTTACTGAAGAAAGACTGTGATTAAGAATGCATGCATCATTGACATATTCTTAGTTTCACAATACAAATTTTATTTTTTGAATACTATATACGTACAGTGTGAAAAATCAGTAATAAACTTCAGATGTACCAATTGGACTATAGCAAAAATTTTCTTATAACGATATATGAAAAAATCATATTGCGCCAAGTTCAGCTTCAGATCTTCAAATGTACCCGACATATTTCTTATATTCAAAATATTTTACTGTACTATTACAGATCTCACTTCGGCTTGAAAAAAGTATAGATACACTTCACCTACGCGACCCCTCTGAGAAGTTCCTACTCCAGAGTAAAGGGGTATCTGGGAGTTTTTACAGTACTGCAGGGGGTATCCCAGCCTTTGCGAAGGACATGAATACAGCCATCGGAGTGCCTGAAAGGATATGGGGAAAGGACATAAAACCGAATTACTTAGTATATGCCAGTCGAAACCTTCTACAACAATTTAACAATAGATGGAAAGATTTAGTTCCAGTACTTATGAGTATAAAGGAAGATGCACGTAGAGAAGTTTTAGCGAGTCACCAGGTTGAAGTAATATATTCCATCTTTCTCGAATTGAACACTTAAGTGTTATATTTGAATTGCTTAGTATTCACAGAGTACTCAGCAGCACTTGAAACTATATAAATAAAAAACATACTTAAAATTGATTAATAGTATCCAATATTTGAATAAATTGTATTTTTCAGCATGCCGTAATATTTTGCAATGAAATTTGATAAGTATAGGTTGAATTTATAACTGCCGTGTACACCTTATATGTTAGACAAAATTATTCATGTACAACTTCTACAGGTACTACCCTTAGGTAAGATTTGAAAGAATTTTATTCGAATACAACACTGTTCTAGTTGCATCACATTGTACAGAGTTAGTTATATTATTTTAAGTCAACTGGATTCTTCAGAAGGTAGTATTTGCATATAACCCACTATACACAGTTCTTGGTGTACGATGGCACTGTTAACAAAACTATAAGTTATCAGTCATTACATTGATATTTGAATGTATGTGAATCACTTTTTTATATCTATTTTGAATCAATGGGAATTTCTTTCAATCAGAAATTGCCACTCATAAGGTTCATGGACATTCTTGAAATTGTACATTTGAATATATTAGATTTGAATAGCATAGTTCATCTCTGAATTATACATATTTTACTTGAATGTTTCAGGTTGCTGATGTTGGTGCGGAATCCACGGATAAAAGTATTTCAATCAATAGGTACCAAGTACAGCTAGGTATGCCAAAAGAAGAAGACCTTAATAATTGGAGCCATCATTTTTCTACAGATAGTGTAGATGATCCAGTTTTTAGGTACTTTTCTACTATGTACAGTAAACTTCAGATGCAATAAATTCTTTTATCGAATTCTTTGTTTTTAAGGAATGAATAAAAGAGACATGCTGTGCCAAGGTCAGCTTCATATTTTCGGATACAATGAATTAATTTGGCTGTCGCAGTAAAATTGTTATATCCGACGTTTGCTTTATATATAAATATGATTTATGTTTGCGTACGTTCAAAACTCCTAATTCGATGCTTACAATGCCAGGTAGTTTTTGTTGTCTTACCAAATGAAACAGTGGTTAATTATAAGGTAGAGCAATTTAAAAGAATGTATTGAAAATGGTTCAACTCTTTAGGTAGGCAGTAAATTTCGGATATACTAAATCTATCGAATTCTCCAAAATAATTTTTTGTATCCGAAATTCAATGTATTGGAAAATTTGGAGCTCAACTTGACAGAATCTGATATATTTGTTAGTTATAAGCGAACATTGTAAAGTGAATTCTTTATGTCTAAAAATTAATTAAAATATATATATATATAAATATGCCCCTATTTTGTTTACTAAAAATTGTAAGTCTTATCACTAATCCTGACTTATGCGTGTTAAAATTGCTATTACCTTAGATCCGCAATGGCTGGTACGTCAAATTCTATAGTATCGTTTATTTTTGGGTTAGAAGTCACGTGGGATCTACTTCAAACTCAAGCTGCAAAAGAGGTATACATAAATATTATGTAGGACTGCATAAAATACTCTATCTTCTTAAAACTTAGCCAAAAGTAATTAAAAATTATGCAAGATTACGATTTGTCTCCAAATATCCCGAAAATATCTTTGCCAAAACATACAAAAATTGTTTTAACTAAAGCAATACAGTGTCCGTTAGAATCTTGAAGCGCTTTTAGGAAAACAGTGAAAAATCTGATTTAACATATACATTTGTATACAATTGATTCATGCAAAAAAATTTTTATTAATTTTAATATAATTATAATTTATTGATTGTTGGACCTTGAAAGATTTGACTTTTTTTATTGCTGGTAGATGAAATGAAATATATAGTAATGTACATTACAAAATTCATGAATTTTTTATTATTTCATTGTTTATTTTCTTTTATTAAAATAGTATATACATATTATAATATATTATTTGATGAACATTTGTCTGCATTGATAATTATTAAAATTTATAGGAGGAAGAGCAAGAAATGAAAAATGGCAATGACACTGATGAGCATAGTGATTCTGCATTATCTGAAGATGATGAGAATTCTGGCGATAGATTTAATACCAATCATGCACCTCAAATCTTAAGCTCTGATCGGCCAGAAAGAGTGGTCAATTGTAAAAATACTACCTCTATCAGGCCTGATAAAGAGGCAATTGAACCCCAACATAGCATAGGTAAACGGGGCAAAACTAGAGAGTCTGGAGAGATGGAGTCCCTTGCTGCTTCAAGAAAAAGAAGAAATGTTGGTCCACCGAAAAGCAACGTTGAAGAGTCAAAATTTTTAGCAGAATCCGATCAGGAAATCATAAGTTTGCTTAGTAGTGATGATTGAGACGATTTTGTTTAAGAATGGAATATTGATGCAATCATTCATATTTCGATTTTGAATGTGTTTTTATCAAATGATAAACGTCCATGCTTGTGTTAGAAGACCAATGTTTCAATGTCAGGCAAATTAATTAAAAGATCAGATTAAGAATCAATGATTCAAGAAAAACTATCTTATTATCCACTAATTAGGTCATACGTGCAGTATGGTTTATGTATTACATGCATAAAAGAGTTCAAGTTTGTTTTTTTCCACTACACTTATTCATGGTCTCGTTTGAACTGGAACCAAACCGATTTTGTAGTTCCGTTTGGTTATGGTTTGGCTCTGGTAACGGAAGAACTAATTTGGAATCTGTTAGGACCATTTAAATGAGTGGTCAAGAATGAATGTACCATATTCCTGAATAGAGCTATTTGTTGTATTGCATTCATTTAGTTTTGCTTCTTATGAGTGAACTTTGACTAAATAGACCATCAAAACTGACAATAACAATGTGATTTGTGTTGAACATGAACCTACTGATGCTACACTTGTTGATCGCTCGGTTCAAAACCCGATTTACAATTTGGTTCAGGTTTTGGATTAGGTGCATCAATTCGATTTTGGCTTTCAATTATAATATCCAGTTAGAACCAGTATAATATCAGGCACCTGTTACAATACTTTCTAGCTCTTGATTAGCAATGAGTGTATGTTTTTAAAAAATAGATTTGGTTGGATAGAGGCTTAGACATTGTTACAAAAAAAATGAACAGAAGAGTAATAAGTAAATAAAAATATCAATATTTTGTACTGCATGCTGCACCTAAAATAGTATAAAAATGAATTTTTATTTTATGGAAATCAACAAACTCTTCAAGCCCTTATTTGAAATTAAAACTTTGCAGAAATGGTATAACTGGGGATAAAATTTCTTGGGTGTTTTTACATGTTCTGTTCCTTAATGTGCAAGCACGAATTTCAAGGTATTTACTTGCATATTTTGAGCTAGTCTAATTAACGATCTTTTGAGGGTCAGTGCCTCTTAGAAGTCCTCTTTGCTGGAGTATTACCACCAGAAAATTCTTCAAGCAGTTAATTACTGGGTCACATCAACAAAGAATTTTCCCAGTGTCGTATTCAATTTTTTAGGAACAACTTGATGGCAGCAGCACCAATAAATTTATGCAAGACTTACTTAGGAGATATTGCTCAAAAACATAGCTTTACTGTTGCTGTTATATATGCTAGCAGCTCTTCCATATTGCAATTTCCTATCCTAGACATTGCCTACATTGATGGCAAGATTGCCTAGCCAAAGTGTTAAACCTTGCCAGTAACGATTTCTGTCTTGCATGTGTGTCAAGCTCAAAGGAGCTTCTCTTTACTCCAGAATTTGTAAACTCTCAATGGTGCTTTAGCCTTATAAGAGCAATTAAATGGACAAGCTGACTGCTTGAAGCTATTTGAATGGGTTGCATGCTTATTGTTATTGAAGATCATATATGGACCATAGGTCAGCCTTCGGACTATAAAGTTCCATATCTGAAGGAGTATTTCGCATACTGTTGAAAATACTGTTTGCTGAGGCTATTAACACGATTTTGAACACCCCAAGGAAGGGACTTCAAGTGAAATATAAAAATGCCCCAACAATATGCTTCAAAAGTTTTATGGGATATTCCCAATTCTCGTGTTACGAGCAATATCTGTTTGTAGCTTACCGCCACTGTATCAACATACCCAATCTAATATGTACACTAATATGTAGCTATTGTTGTCTTTTATACTTTCTTCATGCAAACTTCTCTAATGAAAAATAACTGGCCAAGTTAGCAATTGTGCCCTGTAACTTTTTATTGCTTTAGTGCTGCACTTTAGATTTAGGTTCTTATAATATTCGTGGGGTCTATACTGATAGCCAGATGATGGAGTAAATATTTATGGCTCATTAAATTAGAAATATACATTAACCATAGATTCTTTGGATTATAGTTCTATACTGCCTTATTTTCTTACGGAAACAAGCACTTGAAATATAACGTATTGCAATTATAAATATCCTGGTGGTGAAAATCATTCATTGGTACCTCGACTATTAAGCAAATAATAGAGAGTGCTCTTTCTTTCAGCCAATAAAATGAGCAGTAAGAATAAGTACAGCATTTTAAACAAAGTGCCGATCTTTTAAATATATAAAAAAAACTGCTTAGAAAACAGCTATAGTGGGGTTTGACACAGATAATTGATTTTTTATTTCTGCATGTAAAGAGTAGAATCAGTTAATTCTAATTTCTCTAAAAGTACTCTTTGATTTGCTTCCACCGAAAGCAAGCTTTTGTATTGGAGGTTCATGTTATCTAGTTCTAGCATCTCTTCTTTAATCAACTTCTGAAGTGCTATTTTTTGTCTTTCTCTATTCTCTGATTCAAGCTCCACCTTTTGTAAGAAAAATAAAAATCTGCAGTTTATAATTTTGAAAGCAATAAATAAAACAGGCATAGAGAAGATATGATTGAAAACAACTTTTCATATTATTTAATGATGTTAGCAAAAAGTTTTTTAGTTGAAAATATATTTTTGTATGAAAAGTAAAGATTTAGACAAAAGATATGCTGTCTGAAAGCGGAGAATCATGTCTGAATGTGATTTAACTGCCCTTATGCTTTTGTGATTTTAACTAATTTATGAATAGTCATTTTGATGCGCTAGTTCGAATCATTTACCATTTTAATAATCATTGTAATAACAAAAATTCCATATGAATTTATCAATTAAAAAAACTAAAACAATGAATAATATGTAGATGGTACGCATAGGATAGAAGCCATTTCATATGAAATTTGAATGGTTAATAGACAATTTTATACGATTAAAACACATATCACAATAAATTGCTCTTTGCTAAAAAGCTTAATTTATTAATTTATTTTTTCTGAAAATTGATCACATTATTTTCATTGATATATCCGCACGAAAAGAGTGCGACATTTTTTACTAACCTTCTGACGCATTCCTATAGCTTGTAATTTCTTGTTCTCGATAGCAGTACCATGCTCGTTAAGAACACGCACTATGTTTCCAACAGTTTCTTTGAATGTATTCATCTTATCAATGAAATGCTTGCTATCATTTTCTAGGTCCTCTGTGTGTTTGTAAATATCTTGATCTAAGACTCTCACCCTGCACTCTTCATCAAAGAAGATATGCACTTTATCGTCCCCCATGCAGATCCTTTACAATAAAAAACTATTGCTCAAGATAGGGTCTATAATATCATGATACAGTAAATTCAAGTGCTCAGACTACTTTATTCGCAATAGATTTTTACAAGTTCATAAGTGTAACGGTAGATATTTATAAAAAATTCTGATTGGTCAAATTTAATTCTGAAATTTCAATGAATCTAAGCATCAAAGACAAAATAATTACTAATTTTGTTTAGAATGTCGAAGGACGATATTATAGACAATAAGCACAGCGTTTAAATTAGGAATTGTCGATCAAGATCAATAAAATTCTATTGAATGAGTTTTAATTTATAATCGTCATCATATGCAAATAAAGCTGCGTTTTTAAATTACAACTCCAGCTCTTGATCATGCTCTTTTACATGAGTCATAGCGATATGTTGCTTTTATCGGCAGCATTGCTAATCCTGTTGGGGTATTATGGACCTTATTACTTTATTTGCTTCATGTTCAATGAAATTTTATGGTTCATAATCGGAGTGCTTACATGGAACGCAAGTTTTCTCAAAGAGGTAAAGAATCGAATCGATAAACCCAAAGTCGTTTAAGTGTAATGTAGAATATGTTCAGTTTACGGCAGCATCTCTTGCGTTATATAAAAACTCTTTAATCGTTTGAAAAATGTTATTTGATGTGTGTAAGGATACCAAAGCTTAGTTCGTCAATCCTTCATTACATGTTATCTGTCTTGGATTTTCTTGATTAGTACTAAGCAGCTAATTGTTTATATGTTTATACCATATATGAAAAGTATGGCTTTTTGTAAAAGATAAGGATATTGTTGTTCTGATTTAGTTAATAGATTGGGATTTTGACACCTCCCGTAGATTTTATTTGTGCAAAATATTAAACCACTGCAATTGCGTTTATCAATAAAATTGTACTCTAGCTAATCTTTTACTACAGTGACTTTTTAGAACAATAAATTATCGATTCACTGATAATCATCAATTCTGTGTTAAGGGTATGAAAACAGATGAAGAGGTTAATAATAATATCAGACTTATGATGTACATAACCGATGCAGTCAAGGCAATGTGGTGGGGATGCGTGCTAAGTGGTAGTTTGTTACTTATTATGGCGCACATAGTTGAAAGGTGGTAAAAAAATGAAAATACTATTGTCACAAAAAACTATAAAATAACCATATAACTTCACAAGTAACTGAAATTGGGAGGAACTTTATGTACTGGAAAAGCATTTATGTATGTCTAGTAGTTTGTGAAGTGTGGAAAAATTAATTTAGATATCCATTTAAATAAAATAGACATCAACTATATCTCTAGATAATGATTTCTATATAGTTATATCGTTTCTTCTCAAATGTAACATTCAAAACTGTTTTTCATTCATTATGGTAAAATAAATTTTGGTTTAGCATTAGCCATTTCATTTTTTTATGCACTGCATTTTTATGTTGCCCATTAGCTACATCCTGGTTTAACTTTTGATGGTGAAACTATACAGTATTATAATGTTGTGATATACTCTGTAAATAATGTCCTTATAAAAGCTTGGTTACTTAAGTATATGATCAATTCTCATGCATAGCCATTGTTTCATCAGAAGCATTTCTTAAGATAAGCTTTAGAAATTTAAATACTGCCATGATTATAATGCATATAAACGAGTTTTGGTGCTTCATTGAATTCATAAAATGACGATTCAATTCTATCTATAGATTATGGTTGAGAATATTAGTGAATGGCTCGCTTACCCTTTGCCTTTTTGCTGCTGGATCGATTAAACTGCGAGATAAAAAAGACTGGGCTGTAGTTGCTGATGACCCTCCACTGTGGCTTCTGACCGTATGTGTTGTAAGCTGAACAGATGCGCTTGTATATTCGTAATATTTGAATTCCATGAAACTAGTTAGTGTTGTATTCGAAGAAAAATTCAAGCTTCCAGTGGTGACATATTTTAATGCTATCGCGCAATCCATGTGCTGTTTGATTATATGGTGCTACCTAATACTGCACATACGTTACAAAATATATTCTATGGACTGTGCATAAGTCAAAATGTAATTGTGTACTAAAACTTTTCATCTCTTCTCACTTTTCTATTTTTGTGTAGAATTATTCTCAAAAGTTCAAAACAGTATAATCTGAAATATAGAAGAATAAAAAGTTTTATGATTTGGTGAAATACTGAAAGAAACTTACTTGGAAGGAAGCGATTGGTTAATTTACGATTGCTGATCTTTCGCGCACATAGTGCGCAATCTATTTCAGCTGTGGAGTTACATAAAATGTTCTTTTGAGCGATGGTATATTGGGATATTTGCTTATATTTCTTCCCTTATATGTTAAATATATACGTGCTATAAAAATATTTGCTTTGTAGTAATACTATTCTTCGACATTATGAAATTAAGTGCATCAATATTGGTAGTAGTATCTCTACAGACAAATACTTGCATATTTAATATAAAAATGTAGAACAACTAATATTATTTGAGCAACGGCAAATTTAGTCAATAAAAAATTGCAAAGTTTTTAGCAAATTTGTATTTCTTTCATTGGATAGGATTTTTCTAAATTTATTAGTATATTCTATGTTTGAAAAATCAAACATTTTTCATTACAGTATTCTGAAATTCTTCACGTTCTCACTTCAGCCACAGAAAACTGCAACTTGGACACAAGCCCAGAGTTCAACTGTATTAAAAACAAAATAGATATAATTCCTTTGCTAAATTTATTAAAAGGTTTAAATGTAAAATATTTTCTGTCTACTACTTTATTTGATGCTTCCAAGAATTAATGAATGGAATTACAAAGCCCATGTAACAATTCTATATTTGGTACAGATTTCTTGCTGTACAATCTCAAGAGAACTTACAACATGGCCACAATCGATGGCTGGAAATGTGCGCCACTCATCAGGTAGTCAGGGCCATTTTATAAAAACTTCAGTAGGTTCAGCAAACTGACAAATTGCATTTGTAGATCTCTATGCAAACTGGTGGAAGCCAATGTGAGCATTTGCTCATGATGCCATTCATAAAGATAATAATTTGCAATGCATAGAAAAAGTATTTACTCCTGAATTAGATATTAAACTTTTTGTGAGCGATATATTTAAACTTTATTGTTCCTTTTTATAGTGAATTTATAGCTGACTTTCAGCTTTCAGTACATGTTTTTTGTTTTATTTTTCTGGTTTTTTTGCATTCAATTGTTTTTTTAAATTTTTATTTATGTTTTTCAGTTTTTTTGTATGAAGTCATTAAAATAAATTGATGCAACTAGCCTGTCAAGTTTTGAGCTTCTGTTGCTAAATGATACACTAACATAAATTTTAGAACAATGCTCATAATCACTAAAATTAAAACCTAACTGGAGATAAATATCCATAGGTCAGTAAAACCACAAAAACAGAATCACAAATCAGAATTCTTAAAATTTTGCAACCTAGTCACATAACAGAATATTAAAGCTGGAATCAACAATGAAACTCAATCAAAAACCAGAAGCATTATGTCAGTGGACAAATGTGTACAAGAGCAAAATTAAAATAAGCTACTGAAGCAAAACATCAGAAGCACATTTCACCAGAAGTCAACACTATAAAACAAAACCAGTTCATGATGAAGTAAGCAATTTTGAGCATGGATATAGATAGGGAGATTTTATAGAATGCTGATGATTGAGCAAGCTAGCTTCTAACTGACAATCAAGGAGTCATGTGGCAAGATTGTGGTGCACTGGGCAATGTTGGCAAATATGCCAAATATGAGCAAGGGTTTACTGTTAGGAATGTAATACACAACAAAAACACAAGAAATCTGTGACAGAATATGTATATTATTACATCATAAATTGTGTTGATAGAAGTAAGATAATTTCATCAACACAACAAAATATCACTCACTGAAACTTGTTCTCATAATCTTAACTGGAACTTGTTCTCATGATCAGAACTGAAACTTCAACGTAGCATTAGGAGAAATGTACCGCAGCTACAAAATAGAATTATGTTAGAAACATAAAACACAACTAAGCACAAGAAACTGACAGAAATATGTGTATTTATCATGCACTAATTGTGTTGATAGAAGTAAGCTAACTTCATCAACACCACAAAATGTTAAATCCTGCTAGAATCTGTGTAGCCAATTTACTTGGAATGTCATAAATGAACACTGACTGCAGCTATAGAAACAGAATTAATCCCTGAGGGAATTAATTCCTATCAAGCCCCCCTAGCTGCGGACTCCAATCCAGATACACAAGGGATTCCAAAACCACGGATGAAATGATTACAGTGCAAAACATTTTCTTCAGGTTCCCAACTTTTTTCTCGTGCCAAAAATAAAGAGAATATGCTGAAGGTACTGAAATGTTGCAAAGAACAAGAGCAAGAACCACAGTAAAGGAAGATCACAAAGGAGCAGAGAGAGTGACAAAGGAAAGCCACTGAGACAAGATAGAGCAACAAAGGAAAGCCACTGAGACAAGAGAGAGTAACAAAGGAAGGGCACTGCAACAGGAGAGAGTGACAAAGGTCACCAAGACAGGAGCTGAAAATGTTATACCAGCTGACTCATGCAAATGGCAAAAGGGAAGTTAGAACTTCAGAACAAAACGAGATGGAGCTGAGCAGAATGGGATAGAGCTGAACAGAATGAGACAAAGCCCAACAGAATGGAACAGAATGGGACAGGGCCCAACAGAACAAAACAGAATGGGATAGATCCCAACAGAGCGGAACAGAATGGGATAGATCCTAACAAAGCGGAACAAAATGGAACAGAGCCCAACAGAGCAGAACGGAATGAGACAGAGTCCAACAGAGTGGAATGGAACAAAAATCAGGAACAAAGACGGACTAAACGTAGCACAAGAAGTACCATAGAATATCAAGAATATACGCACAGAGGCACCAGAGTTGAAAAAATCAGGAACCAAAATCCAAACAAGTTCAAGAAGAAAGGCTAAAGACAGGGACGTGACAAAAGAAAGCCATAGAGGCATAATGTAGCAACTTGGAACTTATATTAGAAGAAAACCAAAACTGGAAAGTGCTAAATTAATAGCAAAAGTACTTCCATCAAACTATTAGAATGCAAAATACAATGAACAAGAATGAAACATGTACATTACATATACTGACTTGTGTTGATAGAAGTGAGGACATTCTATCAACATGACAAGATACAAAAGAATGCATGACTCTCCTTGAATTCATGACTCTTTTTGAACATGAGTTGTGACTGTCCATGAATTGTACAAATCTTCTTGAACTCTACAGTAATACAAATCTTCTTGAAGCATGTATGCAGCAATAAAGAGAATTAACTCTTTAGGAAGTTAATTCCTAACAAACTAACTTCCTTAGAGGCTAATTCCTGGCAGTTACAGTCAAGGATAATTAGAGTAAAATCTAGTGGATTGGATATGCACAGCATTTGAAATTACAAAAATGTATTTCATCCTGCTAAGAAAATATAAGAGAACTAACTGCAGCTTGCAACTTTTATGGTGTTGTCAGGATCTAATCTATTGTCATGTGATTCATCATGGAACCATGATTCTTTTGTTGTAAAGTTTAATAATTCATATATAATTCATTAAAAGAGTTATACTCATAATACTTTGCAATGTTTTGCAAGATTCATTCTTGGCAACACATGAAATAGGCTCTAATATACTAAGTTAAGCATGTGTCTTTCTTGTTTCTGATTTACTTTGTACTGCTAAATATATACATGAGATTTAGGAATTGGATCCATACAGATGTGCAGCATAAAATCTAGGATTGACTGATTGTATAGTAGCATTATTGCAATAGTGTTAAATACATGAAACAGCAGAACACAGGAAACTGCAACAGAAATATATATTTATCATGCACTAATTGCGTTGATAGAAGTAAGCTAACTCTATCAACACAGCAAAATACATAACCCTACTGGCATCCGTGTAGCCAATTTAGTTGAAATGTCATAAATGAAACTGACCGCAGCTATAAAAATAGAATTAATTCCCAAGGGAGTTAACTCCTAACAAATTGATCTTATTGAAGCTATGAATGAGCTTTGCATTATTTGATAAAGGTGTATCTACAAGTTGATGAGGGTACTGCCTGGATTCAATGTCAACAAGGTATTTGTTTGAATAACAGGAGCAGTTATTCAAGTTTTCATGCATGAGAGATAATACTAGCTTACATTTAGCTGGATATAATTTTGTCTTGAGATCATAACTAATTATTATGATGTTATCAATGCACTGGCAACAAAAGTACAGCAATCAAAAAATTTTTTTGGCTCAACCAACTTAAAAGAAAATTTGGAATGTATGACTTACTTTAACAAGCAGTTACTCAAAAATTTATTCAAGATGCTCTCTCAGTATTGTGTAGAGTTCTGGTGGAAAGCATATTGAAACAGTAGATTGGTGCCTGCCAAAAAAGCAGTTCAAAAGCTGTACTTAGCTTTATGATTGGATAGTGACATAGAGCTGACAAAGTATATGACCAGACAAGACAAGGCCAGGATGTGCAACAATGCATAGAAATTATCCAATTGATTTCTATCTATATCAAAATGTGTGCTGAAACCATTAAAGAAAGTTAGGCCTTGTTAGCTTGATAAAAATTTGAGTCTTGATAGATTAATAATACGTATAAGAATAATCTAGAATGTAGCTTTCACATTTTATTTGCTGTTTGTAATGCTAATAAAAATTTTGATTTGGCAGCCATGATAATAATAAAATTTTAATTCTTTATTTTAGAGCAGTGAAGTTTGACTGTCTAAAATGCTATTAATATTTCAAAGTTAAAACATCAGCAAAAAAAATCTGCAAGAAAAAGTTTCACATCTCTAGTACCAGAATACTATTGTAGCTAAGAGAATGTTGGAAAGGATGAATATTCATTGTAAATTTTGCCAAGAACTCTGTTAGGCACAAGAGAATAAATTTATTATTTTCAATTTTTTAAACCACATGGACTTTGCTGAGGTACAAATGAGTTATTACTTAATACCAAAGCTGTTCTTGTATTTTGATATGTATCATTGGGAATTTACTGGATTCTATCTGCAAATTACTGATTAAATTTGTTTTTTGGGTTATAGTAAAATCATGAATTTTGCGGCAACTTTTGAATTGCACTAATGCTACAGCTTTGTTGAGAATGATTTGAATAATATTTTAATGTATTTAAATCTGTTTTGGTTTATGGAAACCCATGGCCTATGAACTCTTTCGGAGTAAATGATATTGCAGCATTTCCATAAAAACAAAAACTGGAGCCTGTCCCTAGCACGTTCTATAGTAATTTAAAATTTAACTGGAGCTTGCAATTTAAATTCCAATCTGTATCTACTAGAACCTACTTTTATAGATAAAATGCCATGAAATTTGATTTTTTTCATGCTGGAAATTTATTAAATATTTAAGAGCCAGATCCGCTTCTACTGATTCCGATGACAGGTTTTGTTGAAATGGTTCAAGAGTAACGGATACCCGTTGATTATTTCTACTTGCAATTCAAAAGTACTTACGAGTTATTAGAAATTACTACGTATTACGCTAAGCAATGTTTGGTTTAATACTATCTTACACTGCAGAAACTGTTGATAGTGCCATCAGATTTTGGCGGAAAAACACTTCTCACTGTTAAGTGTACGTTGTATCATGATATGATAGAGACTGAAGCAAAGCAAATGGCCTAATAAATTTCTTCTATATATAGAATTAGTGAAAAGGACCTGCACGTACTGGAGCGGATTCTGACTAACAATATGAGTGATATGACTAATCCATTCGGGGCCTTTTGCTATAAAAACTTTGGAGGCCATGAGACAAGTAGTGGCGAGGATGAGCCATCTAATCCACGTGTTAATCCTCAAAATGTAATTAATTTTAGAATGTTCGATCGAATCTTCTTTTCAACCAGTTCTGATGGAAATATAAACTTTTAGTTGATGTGAGATGGTTACCTGCAAAATGGAATACGTAAATTAAGAGCAAAATTTTTCGAATGTTCTGTGATTAGAAAGTTTTAGAGTTTGCTAATAAGCTTTTGCAGTGCCTTTTAAGTTTCTGAAAGTAGCCAGCAATTAAAATTTGGATAAATTTTGAATCTTACTGCAAAAAAGAAATAATAGCATGCTTGCTGACAGTGTTGCATGAAGTATTCATTTCATTTAGATGTACTAAAATGCCGGTAATTAATGTCTTGCTAGCTATAATACAATCTGAAAGGAGTAAAAAATTAATTGAAATGCTCTGAAAAATCTAGCACCTTACACATTTTTATATAACTTTTTTTGCTATTAATTTTTTTATTTATGCATTTAAATTTTCTCGTCTATATTTCACTGATAAATTTTTCTTGCAGATACGAATGAATGCGAAACCGGCTCCAGTTCCAAAAGATGGTTGGATGTCTACACGCAGTAACTTAACAGCTAAAGAGAGAAAAGAAAACATTTCTAAAGCTAAAGCAGCAAGAAACCTTGGTCAAGGTCATGGAAACGTTAGTTCTAAACGAGCATTGCCAACTAAAAAAATCACTAATGGAAAAAATTTAAATCCTAAAGGAACAAAAGGAGTATACGGTATGTTGAAAATCACAAACTGTAGAAACCATATGTAATATAATTCAAAAAATAAAATCTTTGAAATCGTAATTGACATTAATATTTATGTAAATATGTTGAAAATATTGTGTCAAAATAAGCTCTCGATATTAAATGTTATATGCACAGTAAGTAAGAATACTTTTTTTGCAATTTGAATTTATGATATCTTCCAGTTCTACTCACAGAATGCCACTGCAAAGCCAAAAAGCTGCTACTGCAATATAAAATTTCCTAAATCATATTTGTTCTGGATTAAGTTATATATGTAGTTAATTTTATAAAAAGTCACAGTAGAGATGTAAAACACTAAATATAATATTTCCTATGTACTTTTTGGTAAATGTTCAATTCTTGCAGTTTAGATTTAGTTTCTTTACCTGGGTTAGTTTATAAATTCAAATTATATCTTAAAATTTTTGTTCTGTGCCCATATATGCATTAGATTGGATGGAAATATTGATTTCTTTCGATAATTTAAGAACATTGGTAACTTTTTAGTTTGATGCAGGTAAGGTATGTTGAAAAACAGAGATGGTTAAAAAAGTAAAAAAATCGAATTACAATTTTCAAATTTAAAAGATTTCATTACTTTTTTGGTTTAATTCGCTATATGCTGCATTCGCTTCATACATTATTTAGTCTATTGTTAATGAATCTGATGTTGGATGTTGTTTCATAGGCAAAAGAAAGCATTTTGGCATAGATCAGGTCAACACTGATGATGAAAATTTCATCGCAAGTTCTAACAGCGACGAATACATCGAGACTCCTGTAAAACCTAAAAATCCTCGACTGAAAACGCTAGCAAAAAAACATGCTGCCTTTCGGATTCAAGATTCAAGTGAGGAAGAAGAATTTCAAAGTGACGGAGAAAGCGATGACTCAAATAGCAGCGAATTAGATTTGCAGAGCGATGAAAATGGGGGTGGCCTTAGCGCTGATGAGCTCCCCAAGCCGACTCATCACTCAAAAGGGTCGAATATTCTATCATCAGCTGAAAAGGTGAATGTGCACAAAGCACGTATAATTTTGTTACCTTTTTCGGGAAATTTCCTATAAAATCAAGTTAATGATTAATCTCACTGCTTGCTGAATATGTCATCAATCTGTAATTTTTTATATTCCTTGAAGTTGAGAAACTGCAATTAAAAATAGCTTGAGAATATCATAACAACTCTATTTTTGAAATCACCTAGAATACGATTGAATTCCTTGACCAAGTGATTATTTACATACATTTCTGGGACCACACGTGTGGTAATTATTTGAAATAGCAGAGTAAAAAATGCCAAAAATAACGTATTTAGTTGGATGAATTTAATCGATTTAGGTTATTTTTAGGCACAGCTGGTTATAGTAAGACTAGTTTGTACTTATGTACTACGCTTTTGAACTTTATTGCGGCTGCTTTGGCAAGTTCCATATTGCTGTCAAGCATAATAAAATTCATCGGTACTTTTATCTTTATATTATTATTTAATGTGCTTTTTAGCCGACTGGAAGTTCAAAATTTCGACGGAGAATGATCAATGATATTGATTCCTGTAACGAATCACAGAGCAACTTGCTTGATCTAAGCGTATCAAGTGACTCAAAACACAAAAAGATGAAAGTTGATAGCAATGAGAAAGATAATACCAAAATTTTTAGCTCCCTGTCGCGTAAAAAGGCAGAAGTATACGGTTCTGCTAGTGAAGTTGATAGTATGGAAAGTGATGATGATGGTACTAAGGCGAGATTGAGCGCTCTAAGTGTTCTAGATGAATGTAAAGGGCTATCCGACAAACTTACTGCTGTGATATCTTCATGGACATCAAAAACAGACACACAGGACGGAGCGCTTTGCTTGAATGATGTAAGCACTAGTTGTGTGTGAAATTATATTAAGGATGAAAGATTAAGTTCTAGAGTAAACTTTGAGTATAGCCAATTTGTCTGGACCACCATGTTAAATCGTCATAGCTGAAGCTTACCGTGTGCACAATTTGACTTTTACTTCATTTGTTACCAGTAAAATTTTGTTAAAAGTGAATTTTTTATCCAAAGTTTATTGTGGTCTTATATTGCGAGAGCATAAAACACTTGCAATTATGTCACAATCAATATTTTTATAGAAGCTACTTCAAACCTGGAAAAAGATTAGTATTACGATATTTATGACCTAGCTTTAATGAAGTTCAATTACATGACTTTGCTTGAATGAATGAAGTATTTGTCGTATATGAAATCATACTTAAGAGAAGTAGATTACTTTCCAGTTGTATGTTACAAAATATCATTTTAATTTATACTTTTTACCATGAAAAATTAGTATTAGTTAACTTATAGAAGAAAAATGTTTGTTTAAGAAGTTGATTTTTGTTTGTTATTAAACTTAAATCTATAATTTTGATTTATGCAACTTAAAACCTCTTTGAAGTTATGTAATAATATAAAGTACAAGACTTCAGTGGATTTTTCGACGTGGATACTTGTTTACTGATTTCAATTCGATTGAATGCATGGACTACGTAAGTTCATAATTAAAAATTCTGCTTTTAATTTATTTGCTTTAAATATTTATTAGTTTTACTAAAATATTTCAATATTTGCTGTTACATTATGTATTGGTAAAATGATTTCCAAAGCAAGAGAGAGAAGGGAAATATTATTTATTCTTTTTAAAATCAAAACTATCATATGCAACCATTTGAAGTTATTGATTACACCTTTGGTAACTTGGAATTGTACTAATATTGCTAGATTGACATAATAGACAAATGCGGGGAATTTGCTGAAAACATTAATATTATCTTTCTATATTTGAAGAGTTTTTTCTGCCTATTTTATTATCCTAATGTCCTGATCTTCCCTTTTATTGTTTTGTTGATAATTTAATTCATCCCTTTTAGCTGAAATCCAATCAATTTTGCACAATAGTGAATTAAAAAAGCTTCTAATTTTTTAAATTGAATTAAATAAGTGCATAATTCAAATCTATTATTATATATTATGAGGATATTTTAAAGCTCACTTATAGGACTGTCCTTCATGATTAATTTTTTTATAGTGCAATGTAGAAGTAAAACAAGGGGAAATATTTACACATCGAGAGGTGAAAGAAGCTTGTTGGTCTGGTTTAGAGCTTAGTCCGTATCAATTAGCAGGGGTAAACTGGATGGAAGTACTAAGGCGTGTACGCGTAAATGGAGTATTGGCAGATGAAATGGGTCTGGGTAAAACTGTGCAGACAATTGCTTTTCTAGGGATGATAAGGTATACATGTTTACGTGCATACAAAACATTTATGCTGATACATATAAATTTACATTTACATGCATATAGTAGATATTCCATAAACTGATACTGTCGGTTGCCCCAAATAATATCAGTTAGTTGAATACATCAGATTCGAGATATTGAAAACAACTGCAAACGGAGCCAGTGAAGTGGTAAAACTATCAAATAATAGAATATATCGTCTATCAAACCATCAGTTTATGGAATATCAAATGAATATGCATAGAAGCATACATCTCTCCTAATAGATGTTTACGAATATGCTGATGCCACGCATACATTCGTAAGAACATCCATTCGTGCATAAAATATATTTACATACGACAAACATATTGTATACTCAGGTACTCATGCATACATGTATGCACATTCACATATTGATGATGTTACAAATACTTAATGCATTATGTACTTTCTTTGGTATACGTTTACATATGTATATGCTAGATAGATTTATGTGCACACATTATTATAGATGTTTATGAATGAACATAAGCTCAACCGCAAATTTCATGCTGTGTAAGGAAATGAGCCTGAGTAGTCTTGATTTGAATAAAACCGTATTGAGACTTGAATCAACTCATATGAACACTCAGAATTGAAATTAGCCACTCGAATAATTAAGTTTTGCTTCAGATTTTTGTGAATGAATGAGTCCTAAACTTGGCAATATCTGTTCTTATAAACATTTTAAAGTTACATTCCTACCGCTTGAGGTCATGTAATTATACTGCTTGGAAAATAAAAACTTAAGAAATATGTTTATTAAATACTTTTTAGTGGACGTTTACTCCATTTTTCGCAGGCTTCGTAATATAGAGGGCGGAGGAACTGGAAAAGCAGGACGGTGCGTCAGTTTGTGTTTTCTCCCAAATTGAATAAACTATTTTAAGATCTCGGTTGTTTTCAATGAGCTTTGCAGTAAATATTTTTATAATTGTGTGCTCCTGTGCATTAACCTGTAAGACAATTTCATTTATTTTTATGCAAAAAATTTGTTAGCAATTTGATTTTCAATACAATATGACTGGGGGATATTTATCCATTCGATCACATTTTCTGCTTGAAATTTCGAAGTTTTTTTGATGAGAGTACTTGTGGATATGAACATTTTATAAACATAGTTTATTTTGAGAAACCCCATTTGCACTTGAAGATTTAAGTCAATATATAGGTTTATTGCCATTCATAATGCATAATTATAGCATAAAATCAGAGTTTAAAAATTTTGTTAACCATAATAAATAATTAATGAACATTTTTCAGATACTTTTATTTCATAACTAGTGACCTTTTGCAGCCTCCATTGGCAATAAATGCATTCTTTTCCTAAAAAAGTCAGATTATTTTTCTTTTAATTGGATTTATTATACTGCTTAGAGGCCCTGGAACAGGTCCTCATCTTATTGTAGTACCGTCTTCAGTTCTATCCAACTGGGAAAAAGAGCTGAAAAGGTTTTGTCCAGCTTTGGATGTTGCAATTTACCACGGTTCCCAGGTATATATATGTAGATATGCATGTATATTAAAAAATACGTATTTATGCATGTGATATGACTTTGAAACCGCTGTTTGGACTTTTCTTCTTATTTCATCCTCTGTTTTATATTTGGGGAATATTTTATTTTTTTGTTAGCGATGGAAATATTTTCAACATAAAAGGTTTTGATCTTGTAAATTTGTTATTATATAATACGTGAAATGCTTAGCATTTGGCTTCATAATAAATAAAGCCATCTGAAGAAATTTATTTTGATGTGCTGGGACAAATTTTAAAAAGAATGCTTTTTCACAACTTTAGATGTAAATATACATAATTTAAATAGTTTAATGTGGTCGCTTGGCTCAGCTGGTAGAGCATGGCTCTGATAAGGCCAAGGTCGCGGGTTCGAGCCCCGTAGTGACTACATTGTTCAATAAACACATACGATAAAAAGTTTTAAGATTGTCGAAAAATATTATTCCAAAATCGAATTAAAAATTACTACATTTGTAAGTAATAGTGACAGAATATACTTTGCCTATCCATTTTACTTTGTCCAATCTCAATGAAATCCAGTGTCTTTATCACCTGATTTGCATATCGATTCGACATTTTCGTTGTTTATTGGGACAATTGCTAGCTAAAAACTAAACTTCAAGTAAATTCAGCTCAAGTCTTTATTAGTTTAGTAAGCTGTCAACAGTTAGTGAAGAAAAGTATATTCAATTGCACCTCATGAATTTTTCTTAGGATTAAAATTGTAAAAATATTTGTCTATTTATAAGTCATAAAGTTGTTTGGTTATTCGGTAATTAGATAGAAATCTCTGTTCTATTTAATCCGTCATTTTAATCTTATTTAGTTGAATCTTCACCGTGCAGCTAATTATAATTGACCCTCCTCCCATTGCATTCCACTTGTCAAATTGATTTAGGATAAATATTATGTGCAGTTTCGTATTGAACAGATTAAAAAAGAGGTGAATAGTGATGCGAAATTCATTCAATGTTTTGTTAGACAGAAACAGAAGCATATGAATGTGACAATTGATGATAGTACATTTAGCAGACAGTTGCAGTTTAGATAGTTTATAAACTCTCCTGACAGTTGCTGTTAACAGCACTAGGTACGCGGAATGAGCTTGCTTGAGAAAAACTGCTCCGGTTGAATTGCATTGATAAAACTTGCAATTCATGGATTGTTTTAAGATGTGTTTTTGAAATTGGAAAAGAAAAGAGTACATAAATAAATTGAAGTCATTCATATAAATTTGTATTTGCAAGCATTTGTGAGACCTAAATGTACCATCTAATATACGTCTATGTACATTCTTTATTTTAAGGCTGAAAGAATGGACATGCGGACGGGGGAGCTAGGTAAGGCCTCAAAGGGCCAAGGGAAGTGGATGCCTCATATTCTTCTTACTACATATAGTTTATGGGAAAGAACCAGTGCCGTTGACGACAGGTTTGTATGTACATTCGAGTTTTTAGACGCTCCAGTTAAATTGACAATTGTTTTTTTGTATCGATACATTGATAGGACATTTTTAAAGCGATTTCGGTACGAATATATGATTTTGGATGAGGGTCACAGTATCAAAAATGCAAGTAGCTCTAGATTTAAAGCTCTAAGTAAGGTGAACAGCAGGCATCGTTTACTACTCAGCGGAACTCCTGTTCAAAACAACTTAAGGGAGGTCAGTGAAACAAGTAATAATTGTGGAACTCTATCTTTCTTTGTGGAAAGCCACGGAACATGTAAATATCAATATATCATGGGCCAATCTGAATAGTCCCTATCAAATCAAAAATTGAATAGAATCAATTTTATTGAGTAATATTTTAGTTTCAATTTCCATGTTTTGTGGATTTCGATTATTTCTCATAATTTTAAATCTAGTGCTAAATAATTTGTTAAAAGTATAATTCTAATAGACATTTATGTAAATAAGAAAAACAAGCATCATTATTGAGTACTTTTGTTTTACAGCAAATAAGAAAGATTAAATGGAAATGACATTAAAGTCGGATCTTTTTTATTGAAGCCAAATTCGAATCATTCAAAATAAAAAGAAGGAATTAAAAATTGTAAAATTGACATTTCATTTATTTAAATTTTGAATCGTATTAAGTAATTTTTAACTGTTTAACCTTTATGTCGAAATGGCCATAATACAATTTAATCTTCTCTATGAAAATATTAGCTCTATATTGATCTTCTTGTTATTAACCTAACTGAGTAAGCTTAGTCGGATATATATGTGCAGTTTCTTGTGATTCGACATCCTTAACACATCAACTCCCGTATTTTGAACCTCTTTGGTAAGTATGCATTAATTTGAGAATCCTAGTTCTTGCTAGCTGCTAGGATATATTTTTACTTGATGGAAAAGAAATTAGGTCTAGGTGTCATATATTTTCCCTGCAGGGTTATTTTGACTTTTACATTTTCTATGATTCAGCTGCTATCGTTGTTGATGTTCTTGATGCCCAATGTGTTTAAATCGGATGCTGTTACGGTTTTGGTCGAGATGTTAGAAGAAGGCATGAAAGAATCAAGGCAATTTGAATCTGGTGCGTACATGCATACATACATATACAAATATACATTTTTAAGTTCTCCAATTAACTGGCTCTCTTTTTAGTTGCTATGTTTAGAGAGAAATATATTCATAGTTTCTAATCTACAGATCTTGTGCTTCCTATGTATTTGCATACATTCTCAAGGTGAATGGAGTTTTCGGAGGTATATTTATCTCAAATAAATATATCAACTGTGATATAAGTTTTTAAAATGTTGTCTCTCCAGTAGATGTGCATTAATTAAATATATTCAATCAAAGTAAGAAACAAAAATATGTGAAATTGTGATATTTTCGCATCAGGCGCTAGTACGAATGTCAAAGGTACCACAATGACCCCAACTGATGTTAGAAACATGCTGGCTCCATTTGTTTTAAGGCGACTTAAGGCAGCTGTACTCGAACAGCTGGTGCCCAAAACTACTGTTCATGATATTCTCCCTCTGGTAAGCTACATACGATGTATACTCTATATGCGTACATATATTATTTGGCTTAGCTTATGTATACATACATGAGCTAAAATAGATATGAGCTTGTTTTGGTGTTCAAATTATAAGTCAATTCAAATGTATTCATACAGTATTTTTCTCTCCTACCTTTATTCTAGGACTTACAGTTAAATAATGTTGATATAAATTATTTATATGTAAACTTCGGATACAGCAAATTACATTCAATGAACTTCCACTTATAACAAATAATCAAAAGTAAGTCATATTGTGGCAAGTTCAGCATCAGATTTTTGAATTTAATGAAGTTTAGGTACAATGAATTAACTTCTTGGTCCCAAAAGATTCGTTGCATCAAAAGTTCACTGTACATGTCTATGTATTGAATTTTAAAATATTTTCATGTTTTATACAGGAAACTATTCAAAGATCTCTCTACGAAGGAATATTGCAGGTAATTTTTTCCCCATTTACTACAATTTATTGATATTAAAACACTTTTTTTGTATATTTCATCTTTTTGCTTTATAAGTATGTTCTTATCATGTGGTATTTCTGTCATGGATAACATAGGGCTATATCAATTGTATTCGACTATTTATGTTTAGTTTATATAAGTCAATCATTCTGAACTGTCATTGGGAACTTCTTGTTCTTCTGTTGTCTCTCGTGCGACTCTGTCTTATTATCAAATAGTAATACAGCAAAATTTGGATATAACCAATTTCCACTTATAGCGAATAAATGGAAAAGCTATATTGTGTCGAATTCAGATTTTGAGATATGAAAAATTACAAATATAAAAATAAATGAAATCGGTGGTCTTGACAGATTTGTTATATTCAAAGTAACTTCTGTAGTACTTCTCCAATAATGTAAATTTTTGCTTTTGTGCATATTATCCTATTTACGAACAGGCTCATTTGAAACGTAAAGCAGGCAATACTCTTCAAGAAGAAAGCATTATAGATATAGATGTGAAATCGTTGGTTGGTAGTAGCACCGAGGCAAACAACGTGTTCACAGCACTAAGAAAAGCGGCTAATCATCCTTTGCTGTTATTAAACCATTTTAAAGTAAGTTATATGACATATTCTATACTGTTCACATGAATAAATCTTATGAATTGTGTGCATAAAGATTAGTAGCTGATAGTGCACAGAGATAGAGAGACAGCCGAGAGAGAAGATAGGAAAAGACAGAGTGATACTATAGGTTGAAGTACAATATTATACTTCAACATAGAATAGTTCTAGAAAACTGTTCTGTAACTGCATATTTTAGTAATGGATAGTATTTTATACTTGGCGGCATCAGTATACACAAATATAGCAAGGAATGGCTAGCGATATCTTTATATTATGAACTGATATGTTAAGAGTAACTGCATTTTGTTGGGTATCTAACAAAACTGTCATTCGGCTTAACAGTAGAATGAGCGATCCGCTGAAAATGCAAATAGGCATTTTGTATTGAATATTCATTAATGTTCAGGTTGAAGTTTAATGTTCTAGAACAATTTGTATTCTCATATTGCTAGCTAAATCTAATTGGCTAGTAGAGTGTAGATGTTAGTACACTATACAATCCAGTATACTACCCGCTATTTCAAAATGCAGCCGAAAAATAAGTCACTGCATGGGGTATTCAAATCAAAGTATATATATATTTATATAATTATGCGCTTCAATCTATAATATCACTCTGTCTTTTTCTATCTCTCCTCACATTACTGTCTATGCATCTCTGCGCTAAATAAATCATTTGCGTTGGCATAAATTGCTCTTAGAGCTTGGTTTTGATATTATGAACTTGGAAGGATTTAGCTCCATGCATAATTTATTTTGAATTTAATGAAATTTTTGTACATAGGACGAAAAGATGTTCGAAAAGGTTGTAAATGTGACATATAAGAATAACCATTTTGGTCCTGATGCTACAATAGCTATGGTGAAGAAGGAGTTAATGACGTATTCTGACTACGATATGCATCAACTATGTACCACGTATTCGGGTATACATATATACATATATTTCTTTTATATCTTGAGAAATTTTTATTCGAAAGGATATTATACTATCTTAATGAGTTTTAATATATTTTTTCATTGTGTTTTAAAATACTCTTCTGATATGCATATGTAAATGTATATATTTGTGCTAATTATTTTGTTTTTGTCCAAAAAAACTAATATAATTTTGAGGAATTTTTATATTACCATGTTATCAAATTATTGAAATACATTCAATAGGTCTATTTTAATTATAAGTTCTGATTTTCGAATTTTTGGATACAACGAAATGATTTTCTGATCTTAATAGATGCGTACATCTAAAGTTTACTCTATATTATTCAATCAGCAGTGTATTTATGTAGGTATTCTATCCATGCATATATATATATATATATATATATATATATATATATATATTATTTATTTATTTGCAGGATCATTAGGTGCCTTATGCTTAGAGCAAGATGATTTATTTTCGTCTGCTAAAATGGTACGATTGAAAGAATTGTTACCTCAGTTACAGCGTGAAGGTCATAGAGTTCTTTTATTCAGGTTATTTATAGTTCGCTTTTATATGTATAAGAAATTGCAATTTTATGTTTCATTTTGAAAATGTGCTACATACGTATAAATACTAGAGATAATGGATTTTGATGACAATTCATAAACCACAATCAAAATACCACCATAGTTGTCTTCGCTTAACCAATTTTATTTCATTTACACTTATGCTTAAAATGAACAAGAAATTCGGAAGATTCCTTAATATAGGGCATAATTCAAGTTTTCAAAGTTTTTTTACCTTTTGATATCTTTTGTGTAAAAGTTTTGATATTTTAATTCTAAGTAGCTGCTTGATTATTTATAGTTCATTTTTGAAATAGAATTTAGACAAGTTCTTTTATCGCGAGGACAAGATTATACAGCCAATTAGATTACAAACATTTTTATCTTCTTGGATGAAAGGTCAAAATAGCTCCTTAAAAGAAAAGTTTTGAAGTATATATTTGGATTATATTAATAACGAAATTAAATTTGCACACATAATCTCTTTATTTATCTTATTTGCTTTTTCGCTTAAATTTATAATATCTATGCATGTACTATAGTTTCATAAGGAAGAAAGCTCACAGTGAGAGACAGGGAATAATATTTATTGTGAAACTTCAATTGTCAACTTCAACTTAAGATTGCTCCAGAACAATTTCTATAGTTTTGCTTCAATCAAGCTAATTTGGAATGTTTGTAAAGTTAACTAGCCAGTATCAATATTGAGTTAATGTGTAATCTTATAATGAATAGCTATCGCTATCTTCTGATGCATGCATAAAAATTAATATTTGTTGCATATTTTCTCTTTTTTACAGCCAGTGGACTCGAATATTGGACCTTTTGGAAGTGTTTTTGTCGGATGTGCTTAACTTAAGATTTGTCCGGTTAGACGGTTCGACTCCAGTTAACACAAGACAGGTATGTTGTATATTTATATATTTGTACATGCATGCATGCTGTTTCTATTGCACAAAAATATCTTTTAAGGGTGTGGATGTAAATATGCAGATATTTCAAGCCGACTTCTTTCATTTTATTTACTAAAATGTGCTTTTATTGTGCATTATTAACAATGTAGTTAGATATATATATATTTGACTTTGAGATTGCATACTTATGTATTGTATATATGTATGCTTTTAAATATGCATCTACGCAAAGATTCAATCTGCACTATAACACACTAATCAAATCCTGTCCAATACAGTCCAACAACGACCAAGATCAAGTAAATTATTTACAATTTGAAAGTTTTTGGGGAGTCATTTTGAAAAGTGCTTCTTAACTTAGGAATAAAATAGTAATCTGGTCGTTTCATGTCGAATTTCGAATTTTTGAAAAGTATCCTCATGAGCTTATTGTTGTTGTTGTTGCTCCGAAATAGGGAATTATTGATGAGTTTACTAAGGACGAAGAAATAATGGTGTTTTTATTGAGTACCAGGGCAGGGGGGCTAGGCATCAATCTTACATGCGCAGATACTGTAAGTACATTGTATATATTTTCTGATGCAACACATGTAATATATGATTTAATGTGCAATACTGCCATTTCAGAGTTACTATTTTCTGCAATGTTGAGGTTTCATTTTGTGCAGCCATTTTTTTCTGTACGTATGAAAATTTATTTTTCTTATATTCAGGTAATTATGCATGATCTGGACTTCAACCCAGAGAATGACAAACAAGCAGAAGACAGGTATGAAATTCCTTATAATCAAGACAGGGTATACAGATATGCATACAATTTGATTTAATTTAATAGCACCACTTTTTCCTTTGACGAGAAGAGCGTTTGAATATTACAGCGCATGTTTCACAGTTATTTTACTTCAAAATTTATTTTTTTATCCTCTCATTCTTTTATGTTTTTTTTATGTGCAGATGTCATAGGTGAGAGATTTGGGCTGGATTTTATAATGCGGTATTTTTGTTAACTTTAAATATATATATATATATTATATATTGGAAAATTTAGTTTCCTTGCGGGTTCAATTTTCATTATATTGTACATTGTTATTTTGAGGCCAACATAATGAAATTCAGTGTACTTCAAATTGGATCGAACATCAGTTGAAGATACCAAGCGTCATGCAATCCGCGCTTTTGGAAAATATTAGTTTTATTGTATTTAAGTTTTCAGTTTTTCATACTAACTGAACTTGTGAAACAGATTCTTCCAATGTTACATTCGAAAAATTTTGTACAACTTTTTTCAATCCCTGCATCAAGAATCATAGGAGTAAAATATGCAAAGATTTTTGGGAATTATCGATTATCAATATTATTTTAAAGGGATATTTCTATTGAATTACAGAGCTTTTATTTGTAATAAAGCATCACAAGTATCCTTACTATTTTTCAGCTTATAGTTTTAATTTAAAAATATTTATACATTTCCTATAATTTTATTTTAAAGTCTTTTTTGTTTTATACTATGAGTTTATACTGAAATTATAGGTACCATTTTAATCCAGCAAGTTAAAATTTTTCACATTTTGAAAGTTTTATTGTATTTTTCGAAGAATTGGCCAAACGAAACCAGTCCGAGTAATAAAACTAGTGGCTCAAAATACAGTTGACGAAGATATTTTCCGGCTTGGAGTTGATAAATCGGCTGTCAGTGCAGCCGTACTCGGTGAGTCGACTTCAGATTCAGGCCGAACTAAAAAAGAAGAGACGTCGACTATCGCCAGCATTCTCAATAGAGCCATAAAAGGTAAAATGTTATATATAAATTCTTTTTTCAATTCTATAGAAATAATTTTGGATTGAATGTTGTGCAGTAATTAAAATTAATTGCATATATTTCATGAAAGCCTAAGGCATCATTGAACTTTTTTAAATGGACCCGAAATTCCTTAGAGTCTAGAGATTATGGTTTTAGTCGTATTTTTCAGATTTTTTTTGCGGTGAAAGGTCATGATTCAAAAATAGCTGAGATGAGCACTGTATGCATTCAATTATATTTTATTATCATAAATACGAACGAAAATTAGTATGCAATTTTTTACTAAAACCCACAAAATTTTTGTGACATGCAAACATATACCAACGTAAATTTATATGCATTTGTTGTTGAAATCTGTCATAAATTGAAGGACCTCAAATTTTCAAATGTGTCCGTAGGTGTTTTTCATATATTTCGCATTGTTATCTTTTTCAATTATATGTATTTTGATTGAAACTGAGGAATTGTATGTACCTTCTACTCGGCTTTTTACAATCTGTATTGGAACTTCAATATTGACTCATTTAGTAAACCAAATGCTTTTCTTGCTTACGTTGCTTTACGACAGGCCATCTTCAGCAGACGGTTTCAAATGCAAAACGAAAGAAACTGTAATATTGGATTTGGCAAATGTGATCTCACAATTTATCAGATGAAAAATAATATTATCTTGCCAAGTTTTTTGTCGTTTTGATAATATCAAATAGCTCCATTTTCGTATATTCAATCCGGAACTGCATTATGTGCCTTTTGAATTGCCTTTCAAGGAAAAATTTCAATTTGACTAGAATCAATAAGATTTTTGTTCTCTATAGAAAGAGTGATTACAGTGATGGAAATCTATTATGTATAAATTGTTTTTTGCTGGCTTGATTTCATGGCGACCACCAATCATCAACAAGCCTCGAGTTGAGCAGAAAAAATAATATCATAAAGATCATCGAGACAGTCTAGTTCATTATCCATCTTGTATGCATCAATGTTGAACATGGAGAATCAGCTTACTTGACTTCATTTGAAGAAAATTTGATGTTTGCAGGACCCATTCTCGATAATGGATTTTTTTATCATTTTTAATTCTGCCAGAATTACTTCGAGAAAATAAATAAGACGAATATTTTTACAGGTCAGATTAGAAAAGTGCTATTTAATACTAAAGGTAATGTTTGCCAGCGCTACGATTTCTTGAAGGAACTAATATTCAATCTGGGTGTCGATATGAAGAGATTACTGGTTTTAGAAAATATCTTTTGATTGACACAGTAACATTCGACTCGCACCCTTGAAGACAAATGAACATACTCCTAAATTATAAGAAATATATATTTCTTTATATTATATATGTGAACTAATATCAATCTAAAAGCAATCAGTATTTAAAATTGAAGCGACGACGTGTACATGCAATACACCATTACATAAAATTTTCACCTCTAAAATTTGGATGAGGAACATACATATTCCCTTATTGGGGAAACATGTCTGCTGAAACAGAAAAAAATAGTTTCATGTAGATCACACTAAAAACTTATGGGCAAGAAACATGGGCCTAAAATATATGAAATAATCAATAAATATTAACCGAATATATATGTGGTATTGTCGCATGAATACTAACAGCAGTCCATTAACCCTTGTACGATCTGCATAATTTGATACTTTTACAAGACAAGTGCGTTATTAACATTAGAACAGAAAATGAAATTTGTGTTTTAATTAGTATTATTTTTTGCGACTGCAGTTGTAAATGATCAATTACATCTCTTGTGAATTAGCGTGAAAAATAAATAGTAGTTGTAATTCTAATGCTAGCACAGTCCAAATTTGAAGCAATTAAAATTCAACAAATACATAGTAACCTATGCAGTCACTCTGCCCCTACACCGCCGTCCCCATACAAGTTTAAATGTGGCAAAGGCCAAAAGTACAGATATTAGCAATCCAGCTTGCAATTTCAACCACAAATTGGCATCTTTAGGATGAGTCTCTAAAATTAAAATGCTTGCATTTGCCACAATATATGTTGAGTCAGGATATATATCAGAGTCAGTTTGAATCGCTGAAGTATCTGTAGTGCTATTGTCAATGTACATATTGATGTGCTGTCCAGATTGTGAAAGTCTTGGATTTACGCATCGGTGGTAGGCTTCAAAAAGAATATTACTAGTAACACGAGAATTGGGAACATCCCATAAAACATCTGGAGCAAATTGCTGAAGAATTTTTCGTTTTTCTTGGAGTTCTTCTTTCGGAGTGTTCAAAATTTTTTCGATAGCCTTAACGCTCAATTCCTTCAAGGGTATATGAAACGTCATGTTCCACCATGGAACTTTATAGTCTGAAGGCTGACCGATTGCCCATATATGATCCCCAATAATAATAGGCATGCAACCCATTCGAATAGCTTCATGCAGCCGGCTCGTTCGTTCGTTATCTCCTTCGATGCTAAAGCAAAACTGAGAGTTCGCTAACTCTTGTGCAAAGACAGACCCCTCTGTACTTGACAGACAGGCAACACAAGAGTCTTCGCCGGTAGGACTTGTTGGCTCACTTAGACAATCTTGCCATCGATGTGGACAGCGTCTGAGATAGGTAGATTTCGATCTAAGGGAGCTGCTAGCATATATAACAGAAGCAGTTGAACTAAGATTTACTATGATTCGCCCTAGAGTTCTTCTGGCTTTATAGGCAGCTCGATCGTCTATCTGTCCTCTGAAGAACAAACGAATAGGACGCTGGGAAAATTCTTCATAGGTTTGAGCTAGTAATTCTTCGCTGGTCACATTCTCTGGCGGTAACACTCCTGCAAACGGTACCGTCAAGTAGCACTGACTATTAATAGGTTTTTCGACTAGTCCGGCCCATATTGTGTGAGCGAGTGTTTCATTAGCGGAATTTACATGTTTCAAGTAGTCGGCTTTGAAATCTGTACTCAACATGATATGATTTTGGCCACCTGACGATACAAAATGCGGAGAGTTCTGCAAAGCTAAAGCAGTTGCTTCTAACATTCCATGGTGGTGAATTCCTGCGCAGCCTCTTAATCTTGCAGCGACACCAAGTAAGGTAGGCACAACGAATAGCTCAGCCATATCAGGATCATGAACTCGCCAAGGATGATTTCGAAGCTGTTGCACAAAATATACTTCACCTCCATGTTTCTTGGAAAGATTGGTGTTGAATTTACTTAAATTATCACCTAAAGAACAATTTCTTTCCCAGTCGTATGCCGGTCCTTCATACAGGTAGAAGTTTACTTCTCGATCAAGATCCTCATCAGGTATCGAAAGACGAGGTTGCGCAGGAGATCCATTATATAATTTGCGATGACTTTCACTCACTTGCATTCGACTTTATGTCTCTATGCTATTTGACACATATTCAGACAGAGTTGTAGAAATAATTTATCAAATTCCTAGTGAATATGATAACGTCACAGAATTTGGAAGCTTAAGAATGTGTTCGTTAGAAATAAAGCGTTTAATATTCAAATCTCTTCATCATGCAAGTATCCGCACAAAAAATCGTTTAAATATTTTTCCTGAATATTGAAAACTGAATTTGTTTTCAGCCACCGAATTTCAATGAAAGACCGATACTGAATTTGGACGAATCAAAGGGTGATTGCAATTATAAAGTAACTTCGATCACATAAATTGTTTTTCGATCTATTGGCAAACTTTCATATCATCATTTATTCATCTCAATTCACCAAATTTCTATTCAAAATTTGTATATTTTCCAACCTTTCATGCGAATATCTTTTAAGAAACAGGTAGTGTCATCAAAAACAGTTTTTTTCAAAAATCAATAATATCTAGTTGCTTTCACAAAATCAGCATACTGTAGTGACACTAACCTCGAGCAAAATAAAAATTAGGTAAAGTTTCATTGGGAATTCAAATAACTCAGGGTTTCAAATACTTTTGTAAATTAGCATAGCATGCACTTAGTATTTATTTTAAAATTTAATGATCCAGCCAAATTTCAGTACATCTGTATCGTCGTCAAACACATCAATGCATGCAGTAAAATTAAAGTATATTTTGAATAAACTATATCAAGTCAATATAATGTATTATTATTAACATTTACTTCACAATGTAATTCAAGACTAAAATTTGTGTTTGGTTCTAGATGAACCTTCGATAAGAGTTCAACACAACTCCAAGGGAATTCCGTGATGAATTCAACAGAATCATTGCAAATGGTAAAACTGATTCAAGGCTTTAGAAAATAAAGATATAAACACTAAAAACTTAAAATAGATGGTCATGGAAGAAAGTAGATAAAATTCTTCTGACCAAAGATGGTTATTAATTAGTTTGTTGTCAATCCTTTTGAATATATTTATGCATTTAATTTTTTTTCTACACTTAATATTTTTATGGATGTCTGTTGAATGAAATATAGTAGTTTATATGACTGGCATGCATACAACATGATTACTCCTTGTAGACCTTTCCTTTTTATTCAATACTTTATTGCTTAAAAATGTCTAGTTTACTATTGACCTACATCAAAAAATGAAGTTTGAACAATGGCTCAAGTGTCAGGATCTAATATGTTTCGCCGTGTATTGTTTTTGTCTACAATTCTTTCAGGGATTTGTAATTATATCGACTTAATTCGGTTTGTATGTGCAAGTTTAGGTTGATAATGTTGACAAGATTCACTCTCGTCAGCACATGAATTAAGATTAATGGAAAAGTATTGAACGTGTAGTATTTCAGTGTTATATTGTTCTGGTTTTATTATTTACACTTGATACAATTTGTTAGTCTTGACATCAAGGCAGGTTAGCTTCTTTTTGCCTGGCTTGCAAGCCAAACAGCATAGATCTGATACTGAAAATTGATCAGAATGTGGCTTGGTTTGGTTTGATACTACTGAAAGCCAACTTAGAGTTGAGCCAAGCCAGACCAAACGCTGATGGATTTAAAAAACTTAGAAACACGAAACACAACAAAGCATAAGAAACTGTGGCAGAAATGTGTATATTTATCATGCACTGATTGTGTTGATAGAAGTAAGCTAACTTCATCAACACAACATAAAATATAATCCTACTGGCATCTGTGCAGCTAATTCACTTTGAACGTCATAAATGAAAACTGACCACAGCTATAAAAATAGAATTTATCCCTAAGTGAGTTAATTTCTAACAAAAGCACATTTGTCAACAATAAAGAAATTATTGAACATAATTGTATTTTATATGGCAGTACTTAAAAACTTTTATTTCTTTTCAGGAAGTTTTTAGGTGTTTTTACTAAAGTAACCCATGCAGTATGACTTAACCATTTCTGGACAAGATAATAAGTAATATTACAGCTATGTCTAGGTCAGTAAAGCGAGTTTTATGTGTTAAATTTTCTAACATATTCATGTTACTAATAAACAGTACTACGTTTATAGTATCTTGTGTTAATTAGTATTTTTTAAAATGGTGTAGTTGTGCTGCAAGGTTGAAAATTTTAATTAGCTATTGTTAAAGAAGTCTTACAGTTAGAATGCTTCAAATATTTTGTAACGTTGCCTTTTCAACTTTGCGGCATTAGGTATTTTAATTCAGAAAGTTTAAAAATTGTTTCTACAATTCACAACTATTAATGACAGTTAAAGGTTTCAGACCATTGTTGTAAACAAAAAGTTTTTCTTAAGTGCATTGATAGCTATGTAAGTTAAATGCTATTGCATACTAACTTTTGTGAGTAATTTGCATTGCATAGTTAACAAGTTTTGATGTCTATTATGAAAACTGGATTAGATGGATGGCTAAAAAATCATTGCTAGTCAATATAAGCCTAACCAGTCATGCTGAGCAAGAATTAATTTAAAATGCTCAATAAATAAATATATTGCACAGATTATCCAACATAATATTTTCCTGAGTTTAACCAGGTTTTTAAAGCAGTACAAAATATCATATAAAAATGACAGCTAAAAACATGTTGACAATTAACACATAGTATTGAAGTGTTTGTATACACAATAAATAAGTTAAAAATATATGCACAATACAAAGATAAGGAAATGGTGAATTGGTAAAGATATTGATAATATCTAAAAATCTAAAATGTTTTAAGAAATTGTTCTTTTTCACATTGCATACTTTAAAATACTTTTTATTTCATATCCCAAACCAAAACATGATCACATTAGTGAATAACAATTTAAATTTTTTGTATTATTCTATAGATAACTTGAAGGTTCTATACCAATAAGGACTCTATTTGATTTTTTCAAAGTACTTAGCTGTGAATTTGTCTAAAAAATTTATAGATTATTGTGAAAAATGTGTATGGGGTTCACTAACTACAGGTTTTGAAGGCAACAAAGACTTTGGGATTTGATCCCTATAATATTCACTAGAAAAATAAGTCATGGTTTGTGCTGAAAGATTAGAATTGTTTCCGGTTTTACAAATGACCTACCACTACTTTTAAAAAATCAAACATCAGCAAAATTATGTGTACATTTTCTGGCAAACTCACTTTCTGCACTATCTTTTTGAGTCTCTACGAAAACTTTAATTTGTGCTTATAGTTTTGTTAGGAATTAACTTGTTAACAGTTAAATTTGTGTTATAGCTGTGGAATTCAGTTTTATGGCAAGTCATTGTTTTGCATATTGGAATTCTGAGTTTATGGCAAGTCATTGCTGGATTTTGATGGTGGGCTAAGTTTAGGATTTGTGTTTTACTACAAAGTATATTTCACTTCCAACAACACAAATTGTGTTTGTGTAAATGCACTCTCTTTGCTTAAGTTTTGAGTTTTGTTTGATACACATTCATAACAAATTTTAAACTCAACATCATGCTTAGTTGAAACAAATTTAAAACGTTACAGAAGTGATAAGTTAACTAGCTTCCAGCAGTTAAATTTGAAGAGTAAAACTATACCAGAAAAATTATTATAATAATTTCTGAACAATATACATTACCTGAAGAGAAAAAATGAATTGTTAAAAAATGAAAAAAATTCTTTTATATCAATTGCTCAAGTCATCATTATGCATACAGTTTTTAAAAAACTAGAACAGAAATATTGATAGCTCAAATTTCATTTTCTGATGCAATTGCTTTGTACAAAAGTACCAAAGCACTATTACTGTATTTACTTGCACTGAGTCAACTTTGATTCTGATAACATAATGTTGAATATTATATATAATATTGTTTTTGTTTGTGTTGACATCTGTTGAGAGCTTACTTACAAATATTATACTTTCTGCAGTAGGTAGGATAAGATCCTTTTTGATAATTACCATTCTACATCAGATGACCCTGTACTATTGCTGTCAATTTTTCTATACATTACTCGTTTCTATTACCAACTCAGCAAACTTTAAAATCAAAGAGATTATCACTAATAGATACTTCGTTTCTCCATGCTTGTATGATCAGCAACTCTTGGGCCAAAATGTTGTAGCTAATGTCCTACAATCAAAATATTATTCCTATCACTGAAATAAGTAAGAGCCCTATGTGATGTTTGACATGAAAAATTTGTCAACATATATATTCGTTACTATTGCCATTTTTCTAGTATTGTAATGAGTTACTTGTATCCATATTAAATTTAATTTCTATATTTTATTTAATACTTAAGTTCTACAGTTCAAATTTCATATCTAGTGTGTTACTGTAGTTTCACAGTTTTGAAACATCCATGTAACTTATGGTACAGTTTCATTAACTTAAGCAATTTGGAAAGGGGCTTTTTAGATGTAGTTGTATCAAGAATGCAATTTCAATTTAATAATCATGGTTTCTCTATTTTTTTGTTTGATGGCAATACTGTCATATCTTTTGTAGAACACTCTCTGGTGTGTAAATTACACCCTTTTCTATTCTGTTTTCATTCATAAGACACTTATTTATTTTTTTTGTCATTTTTTGCTTTATATTTGCTTCCTTTTTATATGATTATTTTCTTCAACCTCTGCTGCTATACTTGTATTTCTGTACATTCTACTGTCTTTCTTTCATTCAAACAAGCCTTTTTCATTACTCTGTATTACACATTACAATGCAATGCCATTGTGCATGTAACAAGTCTAACTGTGATTGGTAGATTGAGACAACAAGCTATCGTAGGTTCATGGATGAATACTTTACTAACCATACACTGAAATTTATGGCATTTAAAATGCTTTTAGCAATCATACTAGAATATTACAATGTGTTACATATTTAGGATAAAGTATTTTTTCATATATCTGGATTACCATTTTCTTCTCAATAAGAAATAATGAAGAAACCACTCATACTCAAGAAAGTCTAAGTTAGATCTTACATTGTATATTGCAGCACAACTTGAGTCTGACCACCACAGTTTAAAATCTTAAGATGCTGAATTATTTAACCTGAATAATCCTTAAGCATGCTTACAAGGTAGCTCAATACAGAGTAACTTATTCAACATATTTAAAATTTTTTCTAGCCTAAGTAGATATCTTGTTTCAAATTATTATAAGAGATCTACCTGGTAATTTTCCCTCTTGCTGTTTATTTGTGCTTTGTTGAAGTGCTATACTGTTAGGAATTAACTCCCTTTGGGATTAATTCTATTTTTATAGCTGCGGTCAGTTTTCATTTATGACATTTCAAGTGAATTGGCTGCACAGATGCCAGTAGTGTTATATATTTTGTTGTGTTGATAGAGATAGCTCACTTCTATCAACACAATTATTACATGATAAATACACATATTTCTGTCACAGCTTCTTGTGCTTTGTTGTATTTCATGTTTCTAACATTACTCTGAAGTGCCCAGTAACAGAGAGTAATTACTGTGTCCACCTGAATTTGATTGTTTCTTTGCCAAGCAGCCAGTAAAGCTGCAGGTCTTTGCAGCTTTCTTATTAACTTTTTAGGCAGGCACTATTTCTTTACCTTGAAACTTAGTACATCGTTCCAGGACTAAATGTACACATTTTAAATTTCATTTTACTTATAGGCATGATATCAGTCCGTCAGGCACAGTTCAAGTCTAGATAACAGTTAGATTCAGGATGACTGGTATGTTCCAGGTAGCAGTCCTACTGATATCTGTTCTATTGATGACAGTTCCGATTTCATCTGACACGTAAGATTAACCAGGCAGGTGAAAGTAAAACGCTTATGAGCAGCCGGGTGCCGCAGTGCGCCTCCAATTTGAACTTTGCACCGAACATTCATATACAGTAATATGATTTTACAATTCCAGCCAGCAAAATGAAAAAAAATTTCGCTTCTTTTGATTGGACAAAAATTTTATATTTTTCAAAATTGAAAATTATGCTCATGTAACTTCGATTGAGAGTGCTAATAGAAACTAATATTTTGAAGTTGCAAAGAAACATCACGTAGCTGCCGCTCAGATTTTTCAAGGGCATAAGTCAGTTGCAACAATGCAGTTATCATCTCTAATTTCTCTTGTTCTTTCGTTGTCTTTAAGCGTCTGTTGCTCGGCTTTCCTGGTGCCTTCAGGTCATTCGGAACTGAATGAAGCATATTACAGTTCTATTTGAAATTAATATACATATCTCATCCTATTTACGCTAAATGTTTCATTTAATTTAGGTGACGCGCGAACTAGTAGATGTGAAAGTAGCACCATTTACCACCAAGGATATCAATAAATATGAAAATAGCGTTAAAATTTCCAAGTCTTATGATTGTCTTTCTTTATGCATTTATGAACCCCCTTTTACTCCAGTTTTCATGTAGATTACGATAGATCTTCGAAAAAGTCCTAGAGAACATGAAATTTTCTTACCACAAACTGTGTACCTTCTGACTGTACTTTTTAAATGATAAAAATACTTGCACTTTATATATTGTCGAAATGGAACGTGCTGATTCTTAAAAAAAAATTTCAGTCTCAGCAAGAAAAGGCACTTCGACAAAGATGTTCATGGATGGCTTTGCTGCCGCAACCGCTGCTCAAATAATCGGATCTTCACCTATCAATGCGGAGCACATGCGCTCAGTAGCAAATCAGCCTGCTATATCTTGGCAAATGCTCGCTAAATCTGAAGTCCGTGAAGGTTTATACGGCGAGTACAGTGTAGACGTGAAAGAGCAAGAAAGAGACAATGCCGTCAGTACCTTCAAATCCAAAGAAGAAACGGAGAAAGGAAAAGTATGTCTATATCCACATATATCTAACCCTTAAAACATACAAATCTTGGAAGTAGAACTTTAATTTCTATTATTTACTAGGTTAGGTATATGCAGCATCTATATTGTAGTTTTGTTATGGACATAATTTACTTAAACATTATATTAGAATATGTAGTCCAAATTTTTATAATAATATATGATTGTTATTTATGCCTATTTCTATACAACTTTCACAAAGAAAATTGCTCTAATTCAATCTTGAATCAATACCGTCAACTGGAAGGATCAGTTAGAAGTCTTTCACAGCATCATTAAACAACATTTAATTTAACAATTTCTTTTTTGATATTTTTAAAATAGAACAAGTACAATGCAGTACTGCTAGTTTTATTGGTTGGTTCATTCGTAATCCCGATGGTTCAATATTGGTGGTATATCCGAGATGAAGATGCCGACTACGAGTGAAATGTCTCCACATTACAATTAGATTTCAATTTTCTTTTCTTGGAAGAATAACAAAGTGCTAACTGATTTAACTTTTTGTTATGATTTTTGCTTTCATAAGCTATTTATTGGAATGTACCAAGTCAATTTTTGTATAATTTGGCCTAATTTGTTTTAACATGCGAAGCCTATCATTTATGGGGTACTGATTATGTGGAGGTATGAAGCTTCTACTGTTGATAATAACAAGGCTTGTTGTATACTCCAAAAGTATATTATTCAACAATAATGGAACATTCTGAAAATCATTTCAAATTACTCATTCATTATATTCGTGTTCAACCACACCTGAGTGAAGGAGATATCTTAGGGATGGTTGACCAGAGAGTGGGGAATAAATTATTTTGTCCATGCTTTCTCAAAAGTGTAGTAGTTGAGGGATAGTTAAGATAAATGGGTAATATGTTTATTTTGCAACACCAAGAATTATAAGTTGAGTAATTTTGTTTGGCTTGATCGCAAAGTTGACCTGACGTATGCCACATGGTAAATCCTTGAAGATAGCAGCCTACCAATGAATTTGATAAATATGTATACTGACTACTTCCAGGGCAATGTGGCCATACACCCTGGTCCCAGCTCAATTTTATGGCCATTAAAATATCTGGGTGCGCAAAAGATGGATTCTTAATTGACCTTAAGTGTAGCCAGTCTGAAGATTTTCTGCCGTATGAATGAATCACAACGAAAACGAAGCTACGTTTCATGGCCAAATTTTAATCACTATAATTAAAAATCCAATTCAAAAATAAGTTAAACACTCAAAACTCAAATGTAATCCATAAAGAAACTATGCATGTATGAGTATTCAAGATAAAGTATTCATCTGATTGCCTCTTTTTACTTTGTGAAATCTTATCTAAACTACAAACTATCTATATCCAGCTCTGATGGTTTGTACAGCTACTCTATAAAATCTCAATAATATTCTATTGATAAACTCTAGAACTTGCTTGATGGAATTTGTACAATTCTCAGTAATCACGGAAAGATATCTACAGGAGGATAAAATATCTTGTCTAAATCAGCTTCCAAAGCATTGGCAGCCAGAATATAATCGGAATCTGGCTCATTGAAAATACGACAGTTACTCAGCATAAGATGAATATCCTTTCGAAGTTCATCACAAGAATTGTACGGTTCGCTTCGGGTCCCCTCAATTCGACGCCGTATCGAACTCAAATCTACCGGATGACTTATAAGTTCCTGTATAAAAATATACATTTTCCCAGAAATGCAATAAGGCCACTTATGGAATAATAATCGATAACATGATGGAAATTCCTTTATTTTCAATTAAATACAATGTGTAAGAGAGAAAAAAGTAAAAGCTAATTTTAGATACTAAAAATATATATTTATAGCATCAAAAAATGAAATAGACCGACAAGCAGATTAGTTTTTACAGTAAAATGGCATTAAAAAAGGCCTTAACCTACCTTATATATATTACTCTAATTTAAATCTTTCTATAGCATAAATTATATGAATTTGTATGAAAAAATATCAATTAATATATTCTAAAGAATGACTTTTTCATTTGTTTCACAAAAATGCACGGGAAATGCTCTGCATGAATTAAGATTTGGTGGTAAACTTAAACTTGTTTATAAAAAGCTGATAGCGATTGATATGAATTACAAATGTCATTATATCATTATGTAATAAAACGATTGTCATATTTACCCTGTATCCTGGAGTTTTGGGATGCACAGGATCGTGAAAAGGCCAGCTATCTTCATGATCATGTATTCGATCCCATATTTGACGAAGTTCTTGGTATAATCTGTTTATTTTGGATGGAACAAAAAATATGTAGATTATACCGTACTGAAATAAATTTAAAACTTAATGAAAATTGCCAATTTTATACCTTTTTTGTTGCCCACGGGAGGTACTCAACGGATTAGGAAGTATTACACTATATTTTTTATAAGTGGGAATTTGGGGATTTTCCTTTGTACTCAAATCCTGATTTAATTCATTTTGAACAGGACTAACATTTGTAGCACTACTTTTTGCAGCATTTAAAGGAATAATGGATTGATTGTCAATCTTGCTTTTTTTCTTCGGTCTTCCTCTACGCTTGGCAAGGGTAGCAGGCCCATTTGAATTTTGATGCAAAGTAGAACTATCCTTATTGCGCAAAACTTTGGACTGACATTGGGTATTTGATGCCAAAGAAATTGTAGTACCGCATAAACGGTTACTAGGTGTAAACTGTCCTCTTTCTTGACCATTTTGAAGCACTTGTAACTGAGCAGAAGGGCGATTATTTAATAAATGCTGAGAATCTTTGGAAGCGTCGTGATCAAAATGCATGCTTGTGAGACTGTTTATATGATTTGCAGTAGTATTTTGATTGGGGACAACTGTTTCACACTGTCGTTGATTTTGATAAAGACTAGATTCACAATTGTCGTATTGGACTTCAGTTTGAGATTGAATTTGATGGCTTGTTTTAATTTCTATTGCTTGGTTTGAGTAAAGCCTGCGCACATGAGAGGGATTGTCAGCAGAAGGAGTAACTGTGATTGAATTCATATCATACGAATTACAGTATGGTGAAGAGGAATCATTCGTTTGAACAAATGTTTGGTTAAGATTTGATTCAGAAATGGTTTTGTATTGATGCACCACTGTCTGACCTGAAGTTTGGTATGGGACTGAAGAGCTGTTAGCTGGAGTTTGACATGACAAATTTTTCAAAAGGTCGTTTTTATCATTTGCCTTTTCATTCGATTCGTTTGTAATGTTGCTAAATTGTGCTGTTGAGATATTATCGGCAGATCCAATATTACAGGTAACAGGAGTAGTGTCCATATCACTGACTTGAGATACTTCTGGGAGAGATGCGGTTGATGCCAGTGGAACTGGAAGTCTAGAAGACACTCCAGAAAAGAACTCTCCTAACTGACAAACAAAATCATGAAACCTCTCATCAAACAAGAGGCGAGCCACATAGGCCTGAACAGTTGGAGCACTCAAATCAGGGAGCGCATGTGTCATCGCTGCGGCTGCTGCAGTAGTGGAAAGTGAAGAACCAGCAAGCTCCTCAACACCGCGAACATTGTGAACTATATGGATTCGCCGCGCAAATGTGCCAAGATCAGCTTCAGCCGAAAAGCAAAGCGCAAATTTACGCACCGGTGTACCTCTTAAAGAAAAACGCACTGTCAAGGAATCCACTACGGATGATTTTATCACATCACGTGGAAAGCAAACCGATTCTCTGGTACGATTGGTTGATGAGTCAAAAACTGAGAGAAGTGCGGCTTCGTTAGAACTCTGTGACAGAACGACGCAATGGGGATTTGCATGCTTTTGCCAGCCTTTATCGCCGCAGTGTTTCATATATTTCACTGGTGCTTCCAATTTCTGGACCATTTTAGCTTGTGTTTGGCACGATTGTGCTGAGTCTTTGTATGAGATTACAGTTTGGGTGAGGAAAAGCACAATTCAGAACAGTTCGTATTGATTTATTTGTGAACAAAAAATAGTCGACTTTACGAAAAATTAATGCTTAAGGCTCTGCAAGAATTCACATTTAGGTAGGCAGGGTAATGAATTATGCAGGTTAGATCAAATCAGATGGAACAAATGTAAAATACAGATAGATTATAGCTCATTACGTTAGTAATGCTGTAAATATCCAAATCAGGTCAAATTGATCAGGTGCAAAATTTTGAAAGGTTCGATCTAATCACCTCGGTCTGAATGTAACCTATACCTTGCTAAATCAGAGCCAACTGAACTTATGCAAAATTATTAACAGATTAAATCAAAACATCAAAACACTTCCAGTATGCATGCATGTATTTGTGCACTGTAAAGCTTTCTCAAATGAATCTTATCATATTAACAAGTGAAACACTAAGAAAAAATAAAGGAGACAAAAGAATTTTGTCAAACTGTTAAAAAATTGTTTTCATAAGTAAATTAAACTGCTTATGTAGTATAAGCTATCTACTACTGAGCAGCATCCATTATATGACTGATTTTTGAGGTACTGCTTAGAAATTATTTAGCAGTACCTTGTTTTCACCCGAAAAAGCTATTTGCTCGTTGGATTTGTTTCAGTAAAATATTCTGGCCTAACTATTTGGAAGGATAAATACGATTAATTTTTAAAATTCAAGTACTTGGCTTAAATGCCAAGTACCTCTTTGGCATGATAAAGACCTTAATAAGTTTGGCATAGTAAGTTTTTGTGCACTTTGCCAATGTGTAGTTTTTTGCATTTACTTTTGCAGCAAGTACAGAATTCTGAACAAGCTTGACTTTTTAAAATGGTTTAAAATGTTATGCATATCCAAGACAACTTAGCAATAGTTTTATGAAAGTTTTTTGATCTTTTACAATGTAATTCGACAACCTATATATGCCACAAACTGGAATATGAAACCACAAGTAGTGACACTAGATTAATTGCTAGACATAATGATGTGTTAAATACCAGATATTATAACCTTAAACATCAAGCTAGTGTCAGGATTTTTAGTGTCACTGCTTCATTTCCATTCAAGGTCGTGACCCATCATTGATCTGTTATCTGTCTACACTTAAATCTGAATTTTGATTCACATCTAAAATTTTGCACTTCCAATTCAACAATTCATTTTTAAGACTTGTTTACTTGTAAGTACAAGATTTTAAGTATCATATGTATCAGAAAAAATTCTGCACATTTCCAATAAATTTATTTCTTTAGTTAACCTGAAATGAAGAAGTAATTGACATCAAATTATATTCCATACAATTTTACAAGTTTAACTATGTTTGATTATTTTCCTTTACTTCTGCTTTTATCCATCTCTGTGGTTATCTATCTATGCAATGGAGCACTGGGCACTGTAGTAATTGAATTATTTAATATTTCTCATTCTTAGTTTATATTCATTTTAATTCTGTTTTTTTAGCTTGCTTATTATTTCTTATATTGTCTTGCTCCATGTTCTAAGTGTTATTGTGCACTCTCTTGTTTTTATTTCCTATCAATAGCAACTACTTGCTTTGTCAAGTCTGAATATATGAGATAGTAGTCAAGTTTATTCAAAGTTAGCATAGCAATCCTAACATAATCACACAAGGTATCAGTCAGAATAGCTCCATAGCTGTTCAAAAATTTGAGGTACCTTTTCAACCACTGCTGTAAGTACAGCGTTAAGCTACAGAAGCATTTAAATATATGAATATGTAATATTATATTAAATTTATCTTTAGTATTCACAAGTAGTGCATCTATTCTTGATGCTTCTATTGCACAAATAGTTCTTTCTAATGATCTCAAAGTTGAGTCACAAATAATTTTGAATAAGATGATATGATTCTAGAATCTGCATGCAAAAAATGCTGTAACTTTTAAATATTAATTTTTTTGTTAGTGCCAGAAGTTAACATAAGTTAATCCCTTTTTTCTATTTTAGCTGCAGATGTTCTTATTAGGAACATTCATTAATTTTGTGCTAGTCACATTCTCAATAAGTGGCTAGTCATGCAATAGGTCAAAAAATAGTAATGTTGTGTTTGAGAAGTGTAATCACTTCTCACAACACAGGTCGAGATATAATGTATAATTGAGTTGTTATTCTCTTACATTTTTGCCTGCTTTGTTGTACGTACCGACACATTCTCAATAAACCTAGTGATACCGTAGGTCTGAAATTAGTAATGTTGTGTTGGAGGAGTGTAATCACTTCTCACAACACAGGTTGAGATATAATGTACATTTGAGCTGTTACTCTCTTGCATTGTTTGCCTGTTTTGTTGTGCATCACGACATATAGTATCTTTTGAAAGAGTATACTGTTTTATTTAGTTGGCAATGTTAAACTATTTTTACTTTTTTATTTTTACAAAAAATTATAATTATCTCATTTACAGTAGCTAAGTTAACTCTTCTATATTGCTCTGATATTTTTGACATCTATGTTTGGTCTACTTCAATTATGCAAATAAAACAGCTGCAACACTGGGACAGAGTACAGATTAACAAGTGTTGCACCCTTTTGATTCTGTCTGTTCAAAAGACTTAATTAGTGCTAACTATCATTCCTTGGACTGGCTTTCAAGCAAATTTACCTATTATTTTAAGTAGCCCAGTAATGTCTCAAAGTGAACTACACCAGAAAGCAAATTTTAAGTTGAAACCAAAAATCATAACAAGCTACTACTAATACAACACAACTATTACTGACATGTATTTTTGGCTTGTGTTAAGAACTAACTCCATTATGAGTTAGTTCTTATTTCATGTAGCTGTGGTATGATTTATCTATACTTTCATTTTTGGTTTCAGTTCGGTTTCAGTTCGGTTTCAGTTTGGTTTCAGTTCGGTTTCAGTTTGGTTTTAGTTTGGTTTCAGTTTCAATTCCAAGAGCCTTTTTAGAACTGTACCCCTTTCTTTATGCCAATATGTTTTGTGTGCTGAAAAAGTTGTCTCACTTTCAGCAACACATGTAGGTTAATATCAAATACTGCCTCTGTTTTTGTTTATTTATTGTGTTTGTATTTTCCTAGCAGTTTGCAGACAAAAGACATTCTGAAAAAAGTCATTATAGCTCATTTAAAGTCAAGAGAAATAACATGGTAAAAACAGATTCTAATGAACTTTAAATAGAACATGTCATTTCAGCAGTAAAGGACAGCATTTCCAAATGTCTTAAAACTATTAGAAGGTAAAATAATAGTGACTAACAACATATAAATTCTTTAATATATGCAAAAGTGCTATGAAGTAAGCATGGCTTGAATTTTATTTGAAGCATAGCCATGTCCTAGTGCCAGAGTCTGACTGAATGCATGGAGAAATGCACACTATATCACTTCTAAAAATTGTTTGTTTGAAACTTTCAGTGTTTGAGCACATTTAATAAAGAATTTGGGATTGTAAAATTTCCAATAAATGCTATCTCAAAGATCACTTATCTCTGATGAGCACACAGATGAAAATATAAAAACTAACAGATAGTATTGCCTGCTGTGGTAAGATATATTGGTTAAAAGTATTTCATGAATGGTGGACAAATTCAAACTCTTCTCAGTTAAATTGATATTAGCATGAAAAAAGTAGGTTTTGAAGCTATTATATTTTTAATAGAAACCATTTTCAGTTTTTATCATTGCAATACAAAATTTTCAAACATTTTATTGGTAGAACTTAATGTTGCAGCATGTTGCATATAAAAGATCATTGTTAGGAATTAATTTGTTAACAGTTAACTCATGTTATAGCTGTGGAGTTCTGTTACGGCGAGTCATCTTTTTGCATATTAAGTTTATGGCAAGTCACTACTGGTGACAGGCTGTTTTAGATTTGTGTGTTGCTGTGAAGTTTGTTCACTTCCAGCAATACAATTTATGTTGTGTAAATATATCTTGATCCTGTATTGAGTTTTGCTGTGTACGCATTCATAACAATCATTTTTAAAATGTGGAAAGTTTCTTATTGCTTTAAATCTTGTTGCATGGTTAATGTGATATTTGTGGTTAAAAAATTAATTATAAGATTTATCCGCTATTTAGCTGCATAGTGCTACAAATAATATCATAGTTGTTCATTGTCTCAATAGACCTTTTGTTAACTGATTTGCTTTAATGCTATCTTGAAAGAAAAAAGTTTATGTTTGCAAAGTTAACACTTGTGTTCTAAGTTAAACATAACTAAACGGCATATGTACAAAAACAGTCTACAACAGAGTATTTTATCTTGTAAAATTGTTTTATGACCTAGTGCTATAGCAACTGTTTCAATATGAAAGATTTACCAGCAATTATACCCTTGTTTCCTCAATCATATCTTGCCAAATGTAACTTTGATAGAACTCAAAATAATAACCCAATTATACTGCTTATAAATAATTCTGACCAAGCAGCATATTCATTGGTTATCACAAAAAATAGAACTAACTGTCACTTTAAAGAGAATGATAATTTATTTTAAAATCAAGATTAAGAATAAGGTATTACAAAAAATGAAAGTAACTAGAAATGCCAAAAGTACTATGCTGACAAAACGTATGGGTGCCAGGAATCTTTTTATTTGGTTGCATTGTGGCATAGAGTATATGATTTATCCCATACTCTAGCGATTTTGAGTTAAGCCGACTATGTATCCCAGTCTGAATTAATACTATGAAATTCAGTTATGGTAACCTTAGTATTAACTAATGCTCTATACTGCAACATCACTGTTACGGATATATATATTCTTGAAGATACTTTTTCCTGGCTGCTGCGCACAATCTTGATATTATTGTTACTAAATGGCATAATTTTGGCAATACTATTACCAGAGCTCAAATGGAATAATTTAGTTATCAATTTACTAATGCTTGGGTGTTTAATAGGGAGCACCTCTGAACATTGATCACAATTTGCCTTGTTTCCAGTCAATTCATATTACATTAATCCATGGAGCGAAATGAATCGATTTGATATAAATTATTGACCAGTAATAGTTCAGGTACAATCTTTTAGCAGAGCATGGATAGGTTCATATTCATGAACTGAGTCCTCAGAGTTTTGCTCGAAATGTACAGCAGAGAAAGAACTAACATTAGGGTTCGCAAGTTGACTCATGATATAGCTTCACCTAAAAAAACCTTAAATTACATAGAAGTTGACTTCAAACCGTATTTTCCTGAAAACTCAATAACTTTCAGCATCTTAGAACCTAACCCAAGTTTTTACTGTGTATTCTATACTACTATTCAACCAACGCAACTCTATTTCTATCATTAGCACATTTAAACAGATTTACCTAATCAGATCAATATTTCTACCATGGCATCCAGTTTGACCCAATCCTTTTACAGCGGGCAATACGGATATCGAAGCATCATAATGTCTGAAGAAATCAGACAGTGAAGACAAGTAAAAGGCCATATTATTTTTATTAGATGTCATCTCGAATTCAATTTATAAGTGTACCCACATTATTTGGCCATACATCATTTTTGATGTACTTCAAGACTGTTCTACAATTTGTATGACCATCTATAAAGAACGAGCATGATGCATGCAACTATTAGAATTGACTTCATCATATTTGATGAAATGACATCGCAGATATAGTTTTAAGATCATATTAAAAGTTCTTATTCAATGCCACAAAGGCTATATCAAACGAAAATTTTTGGAGGTAATTTAAAACCTTAAGAGAAATACAAATCAAACTCTTCATGAAAGTTAATGGAGCTCTACGATTTCATATCTATGTACCTATTCAATTAATTATTGAGAATTGTAACTAAAAATTAAATTGTTCCTGTCGAATGAGCCAGATATAAATCTCGGTGCGCTAGGCAAAAAATTAGATTACAACATAAGAAACTTAAAGGATGTAATATGTTTCATATGTGATTTCATTAAATTTTTTAAATCATCGATTAAATACAATACGAGATCTTACGTAGGCAGTCCATATGCTTGCTATCGTGAGTTTTTTCTGTGGAAGAAATGGCACATTAATATCATCGCGTAAAGAAGCTCTAACTGCTGCTCAAATTTACGATTTGATTTTCTCGTAAGACCGTATACACGGAGAGGAAAATTACGCCCTGAATTATTCGAAAATTTCACTGCACTGCTACAGATTTTTTCATGTAAACTCAGAAACTGCCGAAGAGAAGAGAAAGATCTAACTAATCATCAGATATAACTAAACTTCACTTCAGGAAGCATAACTGCCGTCTTGAAAACATGCGTGAACACGATCAATTTCTGCCGAAAAATAAGGCGCAATAGATTATACGTTAATAAAACAAAGCATGTTTTCGAATAGGATAGATCAGAATCGAAACCTCAGTACATAGCACAAAATAGACGCATCGACGTTTTGCCCTAGTAAGACCGTCGTGAAATGGAATGCAATCATCAAAGGACGAAGAAAACTAATGCCAGATATTAAAATAACACATACCTGCAAATTAATTGGAATACGATGCCCTATTACGTTCAAACCTTGTAAACAATTTTAAATGAAATCAAGGTTACGCATGTTTGTCGGTCATTATCTTGAAATGAATGGAATCAATGATGGCCACATATTTGCACTAATTGCGCATATTTGAGATATTTTTTGCTTTGGTGCAAAATGAATTATCGTTGATACTTAATTTTGATACAATTGATACATATTGAGAATCCCGCCGTTTGCGAAGATTCTTGACATCAAAAGCAATTTGCGTAAAAATGCCTCGAGAAATCATCACGCTGCAAGTTGGTCAGTGTGGAAATCAAATCGGCTGTGAGTTTTGGCGACAACTTTGTGCAGAACATGGTATTGGTGCCGACGGAATCTTAGAATCTTATGCTCAGCAAGGCGATGATAGAAAAGTGAGATACTAGTTAATTCATACTTCAAGATTCAAGCTAGCACTCATATTTTTTCAATCTGTTTGCTGTCTAGAGAGCTAGAGTTCTGTAATATCAGATATTACCAGTTTTGGATGTGCGATGTACGTGTCGATATCAGTCCGTATTTTTATTCATGGAGAACTTGATAGAAATTTCGTTTCTATGTTCAAAAAATTACAGAAGCTAACGATTTTTCATCATTAGAGAGAGCTATCAACTTCTTTTCTCTGATATTTTCAACACTATGCGGAAACAATTTAATTTTTTATTTTTCAAGTTTCCTTTTCAATATTACATGCTTTATACCCCTATCTGCGCGTAGGATGTATTTTTCTATCAAGCAGATGATGATCATTATATTCCTCGAGCTCTATTGCTGGATCTTGAACCTCGTGTAATCAACAAAATCCAGAGTGATGGTATGTTGTAAACAGAAAATATTTTTAAAATAAAATTTTAAGTCCCTTGAAAACGTCATAAATGAATTTTGATTCTTTCTTAAAAAATTAGGTTTCAGAGACCTTTATAATCCTGAAAACATATATGTTTCGAAAGAAGGCGGCGGCGCAGGAAATAACTGGGCTTCTGGTTATCGGTAAGTTTTTTTTTCAATTCATCATTTTATAGGTCATTGATTCACTTGGCTTTTCTTTCAGTCAAGCGGAGGAACAATGTGATCATTTAATGGACATGATTGACAGAGAAGCAGATGGCAGCGACAGTCTTGAGGTTTCTGAGATACATTCATTTTTTTAAATACATAAAATTAATATATATATGTACATATTATGTGCATGATGCATGTGCCTGAGAAGTAAAATGTTAGCATAAGGAGTTTATTAAATTTCCTTGGTATCGAGGCTTGATGAACGCTGACAATTTACTTATATATATATAAGTGGGTATCAAGCTTTTTACAATCAAATGCACCTAATAATCCTTGAAGTCTCCACAAACTAAAGGCCATAACTCAAATTTAGAAATTTTAAAATTTCCTAATATTTCTAGTTCTTTTTAATATGCAGGGTTTTGTATTAACTCATTCAATTGCGGGTGGGACAGGATCGGGTATGGGCAGTTTCTTACTAGAAAGACTAAATGACCGATTTCCGAAGAAATTAATACAGACATATAGCGTTTTCCCCAATTGGGCGGTAAGTCGTTGCATATCAAAACATGTAAAAAAATAATTATGAAAAAGAAAGAGTATGTCTATTGGCATTCCTTAATTTTTTTAGCAATGCACAAACTGAATTTTGAAATTAAATTATTTGATGGAATAATTCGTCAGCTGATTTTCTATTTTCAATTGTTTTTTTCTTAAAGTAGACTCAGTCAGACGTTGTCGTGCAGCCATACAACTCAATTTTGACTTTAAAAAGACTTGCTTTGAATGCTGACTGTGTAGTAGTTCTGGATAATACCGCCTTAAATCGCATTGCTACTGAACGTTTGCGTTTGCAAAATCCCACAGTTGGGCAATTAAACAGGTTTAAAAAATAATTATTTATCAGCTAATACGTTCATTTGGTAATTTTTGCTGGCATTTTTTGGTACATTTTTATTTTCAACTGCTTTGCTTACAACTTGCGTAAGCTATTTTTTCATGTATAGTTTCAAACAATTGGTTTTAGCTATGTGCGCATATGCTGTGATCGCGTGACTTTTCATATAAATTTTTTTTTGTAGCATTGTATCAACAGTCATGGCCGCAAGCACCACAACATTGCGCTATCCCGGTTACATGAATAATGATCTGGTTGGTCTTGTTGCGAGTCTTATACCAACACCAAGGTGCCATTTTCTGATGACGGGCTACACGCCGCTTATGCTTAGCGATGCACAGGTAAAAGATCTAGTAGGACCGCTATTACTCACTAAAATAATTGCCTAAACTCATACCAATCAGAGCAGCTCAAATTAGAATACATCATTTTTCTATGAAAGTGTCAAATCGATTACACTAGTAAATAATGAATTAGACAACGTTAGCTGGAAAACGTGGAATACGCTTATAATAATGAAAGCCTTTGTAGTCCTCTATTTTATGTGAATCTATGTACTAAATGAAACATATATATATATATATATATATATATGTATATTTGGAACATGTCATTTTAAGAAATAAATCAAATGGTCTTCATTTACCAGCAGAAGTTGATGAAATACGTCTTTAATTCTAAATGTTATTGCTTTTTTCTATAAGTCTCAATTTCTATGTTTCTGTTTGTACATGCATTGTAGATAGGTGGTGTTCGAAAAACGACTGTTCTCGATGTAATGCGAAGGCTGACGCAGATTAAAAATATCATGGTTAGTGCCACTACCAAAACTGGCTGCTATATAAGTATCTTGAATATTATTCAAGGGGAGGTCGATCCTGCTCAAGTGCACAAGGCGCTTTCGCGCATAAGGTAGCATATACTATTGGGATAATTTCTGGTAAATGATCCCAAACAAAAGGAATTAAAATATTGTATAGATTTTTCATTTTCGAAATCTTTTTCACCTGGAGAGCATCATTTTTGGTATTTTCGTACCTTGAGGTTTTTTACATTTGGTAATTTCGAGTCGAAGTGTATGTCTGTAAAACTGACAAGCAATCAATGCAAAATGAAGAGCTGATCTTGTACTAAATATAGAAAATAGTATCGAAACAAAAAATATACATATGTTCGAATATCCAATAGTTTTCAGCAAATCAGCACTTTTGAAATTGAAGTCAATATTTCTTGAATCCATAGTTTCCTTACTATACCAATTAGATCAGAATGAGATTGTTTATACGAATGTATATTTACGATTTATTTTTCATAAATTTCTTAAATATTGTTGTATTTTGGTGACATGAGTATATGCATGTTTATTTTACTGTTTGACGTCAGTGCAACTGCAGTGATATATTTTGGTTCCTGCATATTTCATATTTTAACAAGATATTTAACAAAGAATAACAACTTTACATGTACTTGGATATATTATAATGTTTTATGTAACTAAAAATTTTATATGAAATTTTTTGTTTACCAACTATTTATTTGTGCTAAACTTAGGGAGCGAAAGCTAGTCAGTTTTATTCCATGGGGTCCAGCATCCATTCAGGTGCTTATTTTATGCATATGTTTATATCAATATACTAAGTTTTTTTCTTAATAAATCTCATGCTTTACAAAATATTTGTTTTTTCTCGAATCGTGAATTTTTTAAATTTTCTTCTAAAGGTTGCATTGAGCCGGAAAAGTCCATATGTTGAAACTGCGCATAAGGTAATTGAGTGGTTCAGAATGTTACATATATATATATATATTATGGTATTTGTTCTCTTTTTGTATGTGTTACATTATATATATATTAAATACATACTGAAGCCAATAATTAATGTATCTTAAAATATCATACTTCATTTTGAAAATATTTCATAAGACCCTATATCTTCACTGGGTTAATCCTCTATTTAAACTACATCTCTCCAGTTTAATAGATTTTACAAATTCATGTGATAGCCTAATTTTTCTTTTCAAAATATGTTTTAGTTTTTCCAAATAATATTCAAACTGTACATGATTGCAGTTGTACTTCTTAATTAGGTTAGTGGCCTGATGCTGGCAAATCATACATGTATGAGTCAACTTTTCCAGAGAAATTTGAACCAATATGATAGTATACGAAAACGAAATGCCTTTATCGACAACTACAGACGAGAGCCGATATTTGCTGATAACTTGGACGAGTTTGACATAAGGTACAGATTACATTTATTTGTATGCATCACGTAATTTTATGCATTGATATAAATAGATTTTAATGCCTTTATATGAACAATTTTTTATGATCATATGAAATATGAACTACTACTGTATACAGTAGTGATACTGTTATGTTGAAAATTTTGCCAAACAAGGAGAAAAATGAAGTCAGCTGAAGATGATTAAAAAATTGCGACCTACCATCACTTTATATCAAATTTTTAGAATTATCCCTTGGTGTTCTAAAGAACAGTAAACTTCGATTGAAAACCAATCTTTCGGGACCATTATTTCATTTTATCCTAAAGTATGAAGCTCAACTTGACACGATATGATATTTTCGTATATACGTTAGAAATGAAAATTTGCGAAAGAAAATTAGTAGTATCCGAAGTACAAGTTTTTGAAGTTGTAGTTCCTCATTGGAAATTTTGCTGAGTAGAGATTCGAATTAACTAATTCTAATTCTAACAAATATGATATCATTTCTGCCACAGATGTTTTTTTTTAACTTGAATAACTGCAATTTTTATAGCCGAGAAGTAGTTCAGCAACTGTGCGATGAATATAAAGCTTGTGAAACTGAGGAGTATCCCATGTATGACCCTGGTATTCCCTCTCAAACCCCTAGGAGCACCGCAGATTTTAATACCCAACCGAGGGGGGCGTTCCCAATGTCAAGTCAGCCATCCGTGCCCAGGGCTGCCCCTCAATCCTCTATTCCCCGTAGGTCTCACGTCCACGCTGCTACCATGGAACTGCCCCCTCAACCTAGGGGTCACGCTGCCTCTAGTAAACCCACACACCAGAGAACCAATTCTTCATTTTCGATGCAGCAATCCCCGGGGGATCATTTTTAAGTTTCTTCGTCAGTTTTATTTGATTTTCTCGAAATGTATCATTTCAATTGTAGTTTGAAGCTTGCTTATGTTTATTGATTTGTTGCAAGGCTGAGAATATTCACAATATTTCGTTAGATTTTAAGTTGTTCACTCTAGCCCAATATATTTTCATGACACAAATGCTGCTGTTACTGCCTGGAAATCGGTAAGCTTGACCTGGCTATATGCTGTCATCATCATCGACAGTTACACTACATGCTGATCTGTATACCAAAAAATCTGTCATTTAAGGATATGTACTTTTAGCCATTTAACTCAATTAAGGCACTTTAAAAGCAGTCCAGAGGTGAAATATGCAAAGCAGATCATATATTGCTAATTTTTACCACTGTGACACTGGTTAGTATTGCGCTTTTTAATAGATTTACAAAACAAAGCTGACTTCACAGAAAAAAACATGTAAAACTGCTTGCCTGCTGTTAACTTCCAGCTGCTTAAAGGACAGGAGCATCCCTTTTTCATCTTAATATATGATGAAGCAATTAATTTTTGAAGAAATAGCTCTAGCAATACATTGAAAGTTATTTTTCGTATAGAATAGAACGTGACAGCATCATCAATAGCAACAACTAAACTTGAAAATGTTCAATTGAAGAACAAAGTACTTGAAGTAATAACTTTAATGCAGACATGGTAACATAACAAATGATCGTCTAAAAAGTACAAAAGTTAAAATATCTCGACACATAGTTCTTGTCATAGATTCTGGATAATTCAGAAATATCCAGCTTTAATGGAATTGAAAAGCTTGTGTCAAAAGATTATCCATAATTTTATTGAATAATATTGGCAAAGAACATAATGTAATACTTTAGCTGTCATGAAAATGTTACTCTTTAAATTTTGGTCGAAAACAAGTAATTCTCATTCTTTGCTTTAAATAAGCTCTCATGTACATCTTTCAAAATCTAAGAAAGTTTTGGTCTATTTTTAAGATGAGTATTGTTAAAAGGAACTGGTGGCTGAAACCCTTTTCTATATTGTCAAGACTTGCAAAAGAAAGGAAAAAGGATCAAAGAAACAAGATCAGAACAAGGAAGATGGATAACAGCAATAGAGGGAACAAGAAATAATGAAATGCAAGTGTATTGACTTATGTGTAAATGTCAATGTGTTTCCACTAATGACAAGAAAACAGGAAGATGAAATATATAAATGAATAATTGATGACCAGCTTGAACTTGATGACTAGCCTCATTCCCATTTGCTGATTTGTGGAGAGTAATAAGAACAAATTCCCATTGGCTAATCTATCAAAGGTCATCAAAGTAAGAATGGAACAAAATCCCCATTGGCTGCTTTCATGAAGAGTCACAAAAATAAGAATAGCACAATATCCCACTGGCTGCTTTTGTGAAGAGTCATCAGAATATATGAAACAGAACATAAAGTATAGAATATTCTGAAACATGCGGATCTAAGGTATTGTTGTAGTCCTAACATATATTTAAACCTGTTGCTGTTTCTAGACTTGTATTACTTCATTTTATTTTTAAGTACAAATTAGAAAGTAAAAAATTTACTGATTTTTTAAGCATTTTTCATTTATAAACCTTTTTTCATGAATTGTGCATCAGAGTTGTGAAAGTCTATACTTTTTACATGTAGAATATGTGAAACCGTCTGTATTCACTTCAATTGAATACAATTTATCTCAGTCAAGTTTGATATCTGAATGATAATGTGTGGTTGGCAAGAAGTCTGTACCCTATGGTGGACTTATTTTATATTTGATATACTTTTGATGAGTGAATAGTAATGCTTCAATGCTTTTTTGTGATTTATGCACATGTTAGTTGGTTTTTGCATTTGCATAGTCTATAGAAATCACATCTTGTTGGAATATAATGCATAGACTTGGTTACATCAAGCCTTGAAACTTTGAACAAATATATGCATATCATCTCATAATATGTTATTAAATTGATGTGCATTTAAAAAAGGCATCAAGTTTGCAATATTATTCAAACATGTTGCAATTGCAGTCCCTACCACACCATTTTGGTAAACATAACAAAAATGATTTTGTCCTTGGCAACTTAAAACTAATACATATCAAATCACAGAAGATGTTAGTTTCAGCAAATGATTCAACAGATTCAATTCAAAGATATAACTATAAGCAAAATGAAACAGACAAGACAGGACAGGAAGTATAATATACAGTATATTTACAAGGCTAAATTACAAGACTGCTAATGCTACTTGGGTGATCAGAAATAAATCATCTAATCATATATTTTACACTTCAAGTTAAATGACTACTTGTCATAAATTATTGCTGAAGTTCAACAATGACTTGCCACTTCTAAAATAACCTCATTTATCCGATTTTGGTCTCTATTAGATGCAGCAATCCCAACAGAAGAATGTTTGGGAAGTAGTACTCAGTAATTTTGACATGCTTTTGTTTACAGCAGATTGTAATAAATCTCACAAATTAGTTTTATGCTGGCTATCTTGCAAACCCAAAGAAATGATCCTTTTTGCTAAAAATTTTGAGTTGTATTCTAAAGCAGTGTGGCTTGTTTGTATCTTTTCTAAATAAATATACTTTTTCTTTCCAAGCTTGCTTTTAAATAATTTGTAGCATTACAAATAGACTGGTTGAAGTAGAAATAGCTGCTGAAGCCTTGTTACAAGGCTTGATTTGCAGTTTTACACCATCTTTAATATTATTGTTCTGTGTTTTTTGACAATTTTCTTGCCAGAATTTCCTGTTGTTTGATCTATTACCACATTTAATTTAAAGTTCTTTTTTAGAGTTGACACATCCAATTTAAAAGTGCAAAGTAGGGTAGAATTGTTAACGATACTCCATACTATAAAATCCTTAAACTGCATTTCATCTGGCCATTATTTATAATTATATCTTTTTATGCATCAATGCATTCAAGCAGTACAAGTCAGTTTTTTGCCTTCAATTTTAAACAACCATCCATCAAAGCACAAATGATATTTCAGGATATGAGTTATTGTTGAATAGCACATCTACATAATTTTACGGATGCATGAAAAAAGGTATAAATGTCTTCAAATCTAGTCTGATTCTTAAACATCCTATTTACATAATTCTTTTTATTTCAGGCTAATCAGGAGCTTGAAATTGTCGCATCAATTGCCAATATTAGATGTCTTTTGGTTTTCCTACTACACCTTAATGAAAAATTAATCTCTAACATAAAATTTAACTTTGATACTTTTTTCAATTAGTGAAGATACTAGTAAGGAGTCTTAATGCTTAGTGCCTTTTTTTGTGATGATCAATGTTTTACACAGCTCATTTACCAGATTCAATGAACCACACTAGTCAAACTCATAAATTTTTCAGTACAAGCAAACAGGTGCAATCTATGAAAAGCCACATGCAATATGCATCAGTAAATGAGGAATAGTCTTATCCGTTCATAAAGAATGTGAAATAAAAACGTTCTATGTATCTGGTGAAGAAAATTCAGAAGTTCATTTCTTGGGCAAGCTTCAATCGTCTAACTATTATATTCCCATGTTATTACATCCTGACATTATCAAACTGTTAGAGACAAAGCGCCCTTTCATTGTAATTCTCATCAATACTACTTTCCGCCAAATGAAAAAAACAGAAAAGCATTTGCTCTTCCTGTTCTATCATTATAACTTCAATGTAAATCAACTAGGCTGCATGCAAACCTACGTAAATTAGCTATCTCTCAGTTTGTATTAATATTTATTTCCATGTAATGAACGCTTTATTGACGTGAATCTGGCCAAGCCATTCCACTTATTCTGGCAATGCTGAGATGAACTTGCTCAAGTTAAAATTTCATCATTTAATTTTTACTTTTCGTTATTTTAAAATTTTGTCATGCTAAGGTGAGCCTGCTTAATAGACCCAAGCCCCAATGGCTCAGTTTTCTTCGTAAATTGCCAACGTCAATGTAAACTTGGAGTTTTTTTCAGAGCTGTCGATACATTATGTTATACCACATATATCAAATGTATACTGAACAAATGAGAACTTTAGAAGGATTGTGCATGTGATTTATGACGAAAGACAGTGGTAAATAGACTAAATGCTATTTATGTGCCTGCCATTTTTCAAAAAGTGCAAAACTGATCAAGAATCTTAGAATAGAGTTCTATCGATTTTTGCAATCATAATACAGCTGTATATTCAAAAGAATCCAATTCTTTACTTTTTTAGTTTATTTAATTTGACAATATTGATGGATTTGATTTGAGCTCTTTCACCAATCGGTCGACACAATCGCTGACCCCCATTCGCTGTGTATAAAAATCGACAAATTCCCCCTTATCGTTAACAAGGTACATGACAATACTGTGATCAACCAAATAGTCTTCATCGTCCTCGTGATCATTGGTTTTGCTAAAATAGACTCGGTATGCTCGTGCTACTTTAGCCACCTATAAATTTTTTTAAAAATGAACGAAATCGGAAACATTTTAAAGATATGAAATTGCTGTAAATATTAAAATTTGCTTAAAAATAACAAAAAATAACTTTTATTTCTTAAATTGGCAATTTAGTATATTTTACAATAAAGTTTTTGATAGATGCCTATGGGCATTTGCACGGTATAAATATTGGCACTTTGAAGAAAAATTTTCATCCTTTATAAAAACAATTGGGGACCAGAAGACTTCATAAAAATCTTACAAAATTATCTCATGAAATTAGGAAGCAAAACCAACAAGATACATAATCAATTGTACAAATTTCCTTTACCTGATCCTTTGTCCCAGTCAAATAGTCGATACTAGGGTGAAAATCTTTTGCATAGAGGCGCAATTGGCGTAGGCTATCTCTATCAGGATCTACGCTAATAAAAATCGGTTTTACCGGTACAATACGCTTCAGCTGCCGCGATGACTCTTCTAATATATGACCTAGCTGTCGATAAACAAAAAAATAGTCCATTATCAGGCTTTTAGGTAAGCCCAGGTAAATCACAAATATGTAACTTATGGTGCTCAAATTTGTTGAATATATTGCCAAATGTATAAATACTTACCGAGTTCTAACTTGAACCTATCAATATTGAAGAAAAAAACAATTTATACTTCAGAAGGTCAAACTTGAGTTCATGTTGCTCAAAAAGATCCATCTTCAACATTTGATCTTGGCACAAATAATGATTCTTTATGAACTACACCTTGAAAGCGCTGCATATAAATTCTTCTTTAGATGCAAAATCTTACTGGTTCAATTTATTTTTATCATTGACGGGCATAGTTGGCTTTGACCAGGCTAATTTTTGAATGGTTGATGAAATAGCAGAGATACAGAGACCGCAAAAAGATATAGTAATATTAAAGATAAAGTAATACGAATATACGTCAGCTTGAAGATTATGATTCTTTAGCTGCATGTTCAAATGCAGCTAGTATACTGGATTATAACTATACTAGTCTCTACCAATACAAACTAATGCATAACTGGCAGGTTATAAAGAGCTAGGGAAGAATGATGTATACAGTTATACTTCTACTTAGCAAACTATAAAACTGTGTAAAGATTAGAAATTCAGAATGTTGTATAACTGATTTTTCGATAAATGCATTTTTAAAGTGTGCAAGAAGTATATTTTGAAGTTGAAGATAAAAATAATGTAATTCTTACTTTTACGAGTTCTGCAGGGCATATATCAGGGCAGTGAGCGAAGCCAAAGTACAAGAGGATATATGTACCAAGATAATCTTTGTCAGTTTTTGGAATTCCGTCCATATTCACTAAAGTCCATGGGCCGCCAAGGTTGGGCTTTCCTACACTGGTTACCTGACTTACTGTCTGTTTTCATCACATATCATCAAAATTAAAAAAAATAACTCCTGCTCTAATTTGAGCCACTTATATATGGAATGTATACCATTTTAAATTAGTATGTATTGCTGTATAAGGTGATAGGAAATTTAGCTAGGCATGTTACTGCAACAGTATATTTTGTCTCTTTTATGACTGAAAGGATAATTTTTTACCAGTTATATTTTTTAAAAGGTCTAATTGTTTCAACACGCTTAGTTGCTTATCCTTTCGATCACATTCAAATTACATGACAAATAATAATACTTTTGTAGCAACAAGGTATCAGTTGCACAATCAATACGTATCTTTTAATGGTTAATATGTAAAATGGGGGACAAATAAATGTGAAATAGTAATATATATTTTTGAGAGTGAATTGGATGTTGGGACGTCGATTGGCCAATCATTTATTTTTTTCATTTTTGATTAGCTAGAACTTGATTATTTAACAACAGGAAGCGTGTATAACAATCTTTGATTCAGTTCTCGGAGTGCAAAATCGATGCGCATTATGTCGAGGAAGATTACATAAAACACCAGAGAAAGAAAAGTGCTTTTTTACAATTACTTTCAATAGGCGAACTAATGTTATTTTTGTTTTTGACTTAGTATTTATTAATTATCATATTAAAATGGAAAAAAAATATTAATTTTTTTACTATAACACAATTAGCATTATATTGTTCTCGTATAGAAACTGATTATAGAAAGAAGCCAATAACTTTGACAAACCTGGGTCATTCGCTTCTCTTTTTCATTGGTATAATACCACGTCAAGCATGCCCCAACAAAGCCGACTAAGCTCATGCTGGCCCAAGTAATTGGACTTTGTCGTATGCGATCATTTCCATCGAATTTCGATCTAGTCGAAGTCTGATTTGTGATTTCATGCTTTGGAATCGGGCTTCCATTATTGGAAGCAAATAGTCGATTTACTGTCAGCCTATGGAGAGGAAGAGTACCTCTATTTAATAAGCGGACAATCCGTGTCATGAATGGATCTTTCGCTATGACTTTCACCAATAAATCATATCTTTTACTTAACTCGATTACAAACAAATTTAAGCACTTATTAACAAATTATGTTGCTTTAAATCATATAGATTGAAATTACTAACCATTGATAAAAACATAAAACTATTTTTTCAATTGTGATAGTGAGCAAAGTGTGGCTCAACATAGTGGATGAAATATCCTAAACGATGCACGGTAATCGTGCTTATGCTCTATACGCAAGTTCGGGGATATGGACTAGCATCGTTTAAAGTCTGCAACAGTCTTATTGAAACTAGATTTCTCTCTAGTAAATTATTGAACAACAAATATAATTATGATCGCGTGGAGACAAAAAGTCGGAAAAGATCATGCAGGTAACAAGGCTATAATATTAAGTTTCACATGGAGCTTTGCTCTAATTTGTACAATTTTTTCACATTCTAAGTAGCAATTTTGATTTATAATTTTTGAGTGAACGAGCACATGTTCTATATATTCAAGAGCTTTCATATTAAATACTACACATTTTTTTATTATTTTAACCTTTTCTATAAAAAAAAATCATGTTTAAGCGTGAACGTTCAACTCAAAATAGTTTATAGAAGTAGCCTGCAACTATTACAATAGTTTTGATTGGCCACGAAGAAATATAAATTTCTTAAACTTCCTGAATCCTATTAATTTGTGGTCAGTTTACTTATTGGTGACCCATTAAACAGTTGCCTGATATAGATTAACTTTCAACTAATTTCAACATCGTTGTAAGTAAAGTATTGCATTCAATGAACGCTACTCGCATCCATTGGCAAGAGAACAAACAGGGGCTCATTTATTGCTATTTTTTTGCTAAGAAATGTACAGTGCATCAAATTTAATTGGCAGCAGAAACCTATGAGAAAAATGCTTAACAATCAATCGCTTCTCGAAAGAATTTCAAGAATTCACAGGAAATTTTCTCTTTGTGATATAATATATCGAAAATATGCCAGTACAATATGAAATTCATGTAAAGTTTTAAATGCTGGATTATTAGTAGTTTACACAATTATTACTTAGTTATTTTTTTATTTCTATGCGAAAATTTACTATGTTTATTGAGTCTCGGATGGTTATTCTCAATCTCTGATATGTATGTCATGATTAATGGTTCGAAATATATAATTGATACATAAACATGCAATTAATATTTCAAAGTATAATGATGGCTAATCCTGAAGCGACACGTGGTGTAATGAGAGGCAAAGATGGAGATGTTAATCTTGAGTTTCAGTTCTTTGATGAAGCACAGGTATATACGTTTACTTATTAGAAAATACAAATATCATATGTAAACCACTAATATATATCGAATAGAAAGGCGATACATTCATTCAATGGCTTTGAATCTCAAAAATGTATGTATTTATGTAGAATCCAGTCAGCAAGTTTTGCTGTACATTACTAGAGAATGTGTAGCATATGCCACAGAAGAAATTAAGGATTTTAAGAATATTGAGCACATTGCTAGTGAAAGAAGATACAAACGTGCAAAATTATAACATGAGTTTATTTTTGTTGAAGAGGTCAAATTTTCGATTAATTTTTGAAAGGTTATATCACCATATGACAATCAAGTTTCTGCATAATTTTTCAAAAGGAATGTTGCATCTCTTTCAGTCGCCTTTTTGATAAAAGAATGAAATACTGGTTATCTCTCGAGATAAAACGTTTTTACTTGTACGATATATTCACTTATAATCATGCATGTACACATGATAAATAAATATATATGTACATTTAGACATTATGTTGATTTAAAAAATCCAGTTATGATATGATTTTAGTGATTTGCGACTATAGTTGCAGATATTTATGATCTCATTATAATATTACTATGCTGTTGACCAAGCCTTCTCTATCGTTTTCCCAAATGAATAACAAGAGTTCTAATGAAGAATAACGACAATTTTGAAATAAAAAAATAGATCATGTAATGTGGTTATTTGATTGGATAAAATTTATCTTATTTTGATCTTTCGTTGCATGTTTCTGCCTTCATAATATAGTGCCATCTCAACCTTCCCCTCTCATGTGCTTTTTTTTCTTTATTTACCTCAAATGATTATCTTATGTAGTTATATGTTAGGGGAGGAAGTGGCGGACAGGGTGCATGTACCTTTAAAGTGGCAGCCAAAAAACAGAGGGGTCAAGCAAATGGAGGTAGTGGTGGAAGAGGTGGAAATGTGGTTCTTGAGTGTGTAGGCGGGTTAAATACGTTAGGAGAGCTAAGGTAGTAGTTTTTGTTTATACCGCACCATTATCGAATTATATATTTGCTACAATTGATTCAGGCTAGTAAAGTATACAATCCAGTATGCTGGCAAGTAATTGAATATGCAGCTATGGAATAAGTTTCTAGAACATTTGTCCGTTGAACTATTATTGCGTGTATTTATCTCAATACTGAAATATTTTTTCTGCATTTACTTTATATTTGCATCTCTATTTCGATATCCTCAGCTGTTATACATTTTATAAGAATGTTAATATTTTATAGGTGAAATGCAATTGGCCTTTTCAAAGTTACAAGTTACTTTTTTTTTGACATAGGGGAGTTGCTTCATTCATTGCAGACAGGGGTTCTGATGGTTCTTCCCACTATAATAACGGACGAGATGGGTCGGATGTATGCGTCAAAGTTCCAGGTGGAACTATTGTTATTAACATGGTATGTGCTTTCCTTTTTCTCTTTTTCACAAACAAATGTTCCACTTTAAATTCTTCTTATTTAGTATGTAATCTTTAGATAGGTGATGATTATCTGTCCCCATTGTCCCCTCTTCCTTAGTCTTGGTTTTGTAAGCATTTACTATCAATTTTTTACTTAACCCGAGAATTGAATCTGCTTGACCAAATTTAGGAATAACAGTTTTAATGCTTGATGGGATCCAATTTTTTTAATTAAAATTTTTCTCATTATTTTAAACATATTGTAATTATTACAAAAGTTTCATTAGTAATTGTAAGAAATTTTCCCTTTCACTGGGATGAGTCGAAAGAAATTTAGTTTTTTGGTAAAGAATTGTTTTTTATTTTTTATTGATATTTTAAAATCCAGTAACTACACCCTCCTTAAATCCTTCTGGAAAATGCAAGTTCTATAAATTTTATACTTGTTTTTCCATTAGGAAACGGGCATGAAAGTAGGCGAGCTACAGAGTCCTGGGGAGAGGATAATAGTGGCCCGAGGCGGTGAGGGGGGGAAGGGGAATGCTGCACAGAAAGCAACAAGGGGTACCCCCCCCAAAGCTAGTCCTTCAACATCAGGGGAAAAATTTCAGTTGAAGCTTGAATTGAAGCTAGTTGCAGATGTGGGACTAGTCGGTATGGCAATGACTCTATGTTAGATTTTCTTTGAATCTTATAGCTCTGAAGTTAATTAAAATTATCTATTGAAACTTCAATTGAATACAATAAAATCTAAGGGTAATTATTCAATAAAAAGTGTTGGGAATACTATTCGAATAAATCTCATCATTTTTTATTATAACTTTTAGGAATTATGTTACTACAGCTAATTTGATATTTTTAGCTATGCCATAATTTAGGAGTCCTTATCATAGATAACTTAACCATTCACATCAAATTAAGACTCCTGGGGTTATGTTTGGTGAAAGACTTGATTGCACTTATTTATTTGAAGGAAAAATGAATTTTCTTAGCAAAGTAATTTTTTCATTTAGGGGTTCCTAATGCTGGAAAAAGCACTCTATTAGCTGCAGCCAGTAATGCTCGTCCTAAAATAGCAGATTACCCTTTCACCACACTTGTGCCTAATTTAGGCGTTTGCGACCCTTTAGCCCTTGGTTTTTCAGGCCGAGGGATGGTGGTAAGTAATTTCACGCTGAATGATTACTGTGAACTGTTCAGGAGCCATTCATTTGTGTTACAAATTTCAAGTTATTCTGCATTTAATACTGAGCTATGTATGCTGATAAAAATTACTATTATTTTGTGCTGTTTTTTTCTGTCTTTTTATTGACTTTTGTATGTATTAATTTATTCACATTCAAATACTTCTTTAAAATGACTTTATTGAAGATTTTTTAGAATAATGTTCTTTTTCATTCACATATATAAAAAATGCATACATGTTTAAGTATGTATTATTTAATTTATTTTTATGGAAAATTTACTTTGAATCAACATGCAGATTTTTTATTTTCATATTGTGTTAGTTGGCTGATATTCCGGGGTTATTAGAAGGGGCACATAGAGGTGTAGGACTAGGATTGGCATTTCTGAGACATGTAGAGCGATGTAGATTGATTATACATGTTGTTAGCGGGGCCTCTGCAGACCCTATAGGGGACTTTGTCGCAATCAACCAAGAACTCTCACTTTTTAGCAAGGATTTAGCCAATAAGCCTCAGGTGGTTGATTCATTTATTTGCTTATGCTATACATGCTTTCAATGACGACCTCTATGCTGATACGTTTTTATTTGATTCGAACTTTCCCAGTATGCGTTGTATGTTATTTGTTACATGAGCTTTTTTCCCTTGGTTTTCAACTTTGATGCTTTATATCTTCAAATACTTTAATCAAATGTTCTTTTTTTGTTTTTCGGCCTCATTTCTCTGCAATCGAGATTGTATTTAAAACAAGCTCAAATTCCAATTTCGATTCAATTGCTGTTTGTTCATACACGTGGATTTTTTCTTATTATCTTTTAAATTATGATGTATGTCATTATATGAACTATCAGATAGCACGATATTGTGTGAAATTTAATTTATTTTGTAATATTTCATGTCTATTACTCGTATCAAAAATGTAAATACTTGAAAAAGTGGGGATTCGAGCAAAGAAAATATACCTTCTAATTATACATTTGAATGCACGGTGTACATATCCCTTGTGCTCATATGAAATGATATCTGTTTTTATAACAAAAAAAATGGGTAGACAGATTAGCTTCAATATGGATTTGCGTTTCATGTGATCAACTACATACCTCCTTTAAAGCAGAGTTTTGCTCGTGTACCTATAACTACGTTTTACCGATTGACCCTTCCGGATTAATTGTGCCAAATTCAATTCTTCAATATTTATATAAAAGGACTATTGCTTATGTAGGGCAAGGTAAGTCATCTTTGCCAAATCCGTAATAGTTAACGGAGGATATGAGCGAGGTCTACTGTAGCAATACTTTATATTGAGCGAAATTGCCACTTTTTCCAATGTTAATTTATGAAAATCATAGGCTTTTTACCATAGTCTGGTTTAGCTGGTTTTAACCAATTTACATCAACTTCCATGAAAAATTGAGTTAAGTCGAATGTAGTTTATGCGCTATGTTGAAATGTCGCTTAAAAATATTTAAGTTTCTGTCCAAAACTAGTTTTATTACAGCAAATTTTTGGCAACTTAATATTTTCAATCGTTTTCTTTGCTAAAAGGTGGTGGTTTTAAATAAAATTGATCTGCCCGGTGTCGCTTCAATAAAATCCCAACTCATTGAGAAGATAAAAGAAATAGCAAACCATACCAGGTAAGATACTTTTTTGTGCTGGAATAATTTTGTTTACATGCTTACTAGACTGTTTGCATTTAACTTTTGAGTTTGCGAATGAAAAAATTCGTTATTTAAAGGCGTTTGATATTATAAACGTTTCTTAACCCAGTATGTACACATATGTGCATACTCATGAAGATGCAATTCACTGCTAGCATATGTTGATATATTTAAAAACAAAATTCAATTGAAGAAATGTATTGGCATATCAAACCAAATGATTCGATTCCTCACCGCATTAGAAATGGTAAATCGTTTGATAAAATTTATTTGTTCCATTGTTGCACTCGTAATTTTGAATAAAGCTGCTAAATATTGAACTTCACTTAGCCAAATTCAGCGTGCTGTGGAAAAACCTCAACGCGATAATTAATCGTATTGGTGATCTTGATTTTGCTGTAGTCCCCAAAAAACATTTTATCTCACACGATTTTTTTTTATTTTTAGGAATATTACCTAAGTTGGTCAAACTATATAGATGGTAATACTTATTGTGATCGGAATTTTCTGAAAGTGGGTGAATCATTTCTTGTAGAGCTGCATGTTTACTTTTGCACATTTTAGGAGCTCAATTTTATAATTTCATTTAAGAATTTCCATGTAATAATGCTGGTTTCGTATTCTTCACTCACAGAATTATGGAAATCAGTGCTATAAGAGGGGACTCAGTTGTTGAGTTGATGCAACGAACTAGTAGTCTGCTTACTGCAATTGAAAAAGAAGAGGAATTGCGAACCTTGAAGGAAAAGATGGCGAATGCAAGTAGGCATATAGAGACGGAAAATGAAGCTTATACGGAAAACATGTACGATGCCTCTATAGAAAAACAACGAGTTCGAGGGGAACTTGGAACATGGACTGTGACCGATGGACGGCTGGAACGTCTTGCTCAAGAAATGGTAGCTTGAAGTCATTTTCCATCAATTTTTTATGAATAATTTCAATTTGTCAAAATGTACCAAATTGTGCCAGTACAAAATAATGCTTTTTTATTGAAAAATTGAATTATGGTGGCAAGAAATGCTTCTAAATGATGCTCTTCAACCAGCCATGAGAGATGATATGATTAGTTTAATAACTCATTACGAAAGTCTTCATACGTGTAATGATATAGACAAGGATAGATTATGTACTTGTCAATTTATCTGTCAGAATTGGAACATTCAGTGATGGTAGGAAAAGTTCTGAATGCAATAACAATTTTTGAACTCCAGCAAACAGAACAATACAATCAATGCAGCGAGGGAGATGCTTTAAGAAGGCTTGAGCAAAGCTATTGCACATGTTTTATCGAATATTAATTTTACCAGCACCATGCTCTATGTATTACGATAATGTTGCTTTAATGGCAATGAACGCAACAAAAGATTTTGGTTAATTTTCAATACATTATTGATAAGACTCGTTGAAGCCCTTTCATTAATTCGTTGGGCGATGCATGTTTCATTTGATATCTTGATGATTCATATAGAAATGAACTTGATGTAATTATGTTTTTTTGTATGGTATTGTAGGATTGGGAATATTACGCGGCGGAAGATCGATTCATTGAACTCATGGATGCTTTAGGGGTAAATACTGTTGAATTTTTTTTTAAATTTTAAAAGTTTAGACATTTAATTGTAATTTTAAGCAACTCCTCTATTAAAATCTAGCCAATATATCTTTCATGTATATTCTATATTTCAAACGCTGAAATATTATTATTATTGTTGTTGAATTTAAGTGCATGAAGTGATATTTTATAAATCGATTGTCTATGAAATCATACATTCTATTATTTGATAGCTTGTTATCCCAATGACGTCCAATTGCTGCTATGCATCGTAATCTCTAATTGAAATATATTCAATTAACTTGTAGTTTTTGATGTAACTGGTGGTATCAGTCTATGAAATAATATCAGCTGTATACGAAAAATTCGAATTGCACGAGCAAGAAAATGGTATATTTAGAAAAGTTTATTGAGATATTTATCATAAAAATCGATTTTTGTTTGTGCTGAAATTGTTGTAAAATTGAGAGTTAGCGAATCATTTATTGGACATTAAGTAGATTACTGGTATTTCTTCCTTATCTAGCCCTTTTTATCTTGTTAGATGCGTTTCCAATGAAAGAGCATTGTTCCAATGTCTATTTCAATGATTAGCGGCATAGCCACAATAAAAATTACAATAGAAATTTACTATAATCTATGAACTTATTGAGTTTAGGCATCCATAGTTTTTTTCTTTTTCAGTTCTGCGCATGCATTTTTTATAATCTTGGTGTGTTCTTTATATTACTTTTGAAATATTTCTTGTATTCTTTTTTTATGGCGATTATTTCTTTAAAATAACCAATACATGTTGCTGGGAGAAGAATTATTTATCTGTGAAAGGATTGGTTAATTTGTTTTAGGTTGTATCGGAGCTACGTTTGGCAGGAGCAGATTGGGGCGATAAGGTTACCATTGGTAGTAGATCTGTTGTATTGAAGCAGTCGCAGTAGGAATAGATAATAATACTATTACAAGACAAAAAGACTGAATTGCACATGCAATATTCATGCAAAATTTTGGATATTATTGTATATTGTAAGCAACTTGCTCTGTTCTCATCAATATTTATTCTATACGATAGAATAAAGGCTAATTTGACATATGTACTTAAATGTTGGCATACATTACTTCGTCCCTTACCTTTGAAAAGTATGAATAGAATATTCAAAAACTGAATATAACTTGTACGGATTCAAGAGATTCAACTATAGATAAAGTTAATTAGAAATGGCGGTGATAATAGCTTATAGTGCTGGAGAATGCCATTGCCTTGTATCTGTATCATCCATATATTGTCAAACTGGTTGATCTTCATACTGTCAAAATTTATTTGTTTTCCAATGCCCCTTAGAAATCCAATATTTAGAAAACTTTAGAAATTTGAAAAAAGAAGGAAAAAACGAATAAAAATGTTTGTTTCAATATGCTTATTGGATAGCCTTGTCACACGCAATGTGCTCTAGCATTGCAAGAATAACAAGAAATTATCATAAAATTATATATCATTCAATGTTTTAAATTATATGTAGCGCGCTATGGTGATATAGTTGAAGCGTGTGCGCATTTATTTTTCCATTGTTGTCAGTCATAACGATATTTCGACCACAACCATACCACTTGACATTCTTAAAGTCATTGCTGCAAAACTGTCCTATAGTCATGATTTACAATTATAGCGTCTGGGTGAATCTTGTGAAATGTTATTTACTTAGAACTTTGCAATGAATGTACCATTTCGCAACATTACCTTGATCGTAAATAAAGCAAAATAGAAATAAACAAAAAAGCCTGCAGTTTTTTTAATGTGATATAATTGTGATGAATCCAAGGTTGCCCACCATTTATGAACACCTTAGTATGCATTTTCCTCAGAATATCTCATATAACATATATATATATGTTATATATAAGTTTCTCATGTTTGTCAAACAAGAAAATAAACACTCGTAAGAGTAACTTCCGCTAAAATTTTTCAGTTTCTAATTTTTTATAAATGCTTTCAAACGTATGAGATGTTTAATACTTTCCAGAAGCAGCATAGAGTCTTTGAAAAACATGTGAATTTAAATTATTACTTATTCTCTGGCACTGCAAAATGAGTTTGAAATACTCGTAATTAAAATTGACGTCCTTGAAAAATGTTGTTTCATGTTTCAAGAACAATAATAGGACCAGTCACAATTTTTTCCTCTGAAATTTATAAAAGCTGACATTAGAACAGCTTCAAACGAAAGCATTGCATCAAGGCAGATGTTAGTAAATTGATTTGGTATTAAATGGCTCTAAAAAGCTAGTAAAATTAGGCTAGTTTAATTGCAATATATGAATCATTTTCATATATAAACTACAATTCCAATTCAAGTAATTAGTAATTTAAATTTTTCTGCAAGTTTATTGATATAATCAAATGCTGACTCTGAATGCACTGGGATAGAGAGTGATGCTGTGTTCTCAGATTCGGATGACCAATGCAGGTAGGCAATTCATATAGACAAGACCACCACGGCATAAAAATTGCCATTCTTTATTGGTGTTTTAATGATGTACAATAAATGCTATATCTATTTGACTGCCCTCTCAATTTGCAGATAAAATTCATCAATTTTTTTACAAATATATTTCTATCTAGTTAAAATAAAAAAGCACTATATGAACGAAAAATTTATAATGTTATGTTCCAACAGCTTGAAAATATACAGTGGAAATTTCATATTTAAAATATATGTACTATTTTGCTTTGTGCTGGCAGTGAATTTACTGCTGCTCAAATTTTGAGTTCAACTGCCATGTTGAAGCAAAATGAAACCTTAAACTTTAAAAGATCTTGATCAATATTTATGGTAAAATACCTGTTTAATGTTGTGTAAAACTCCTAATCTCTCCAAGGTATCATCTTTAAAATGTATAACATGAAGCTTATAAATAATTGCAATGCTTTAAAATTCATCAAATATTTTATTAGTGTTCTTTTATATTTCTGGTCTATTTATAATGCTTAAAATTTCAAAGTACTCAATATTTGAGTTGTAACCGTAATTATTTGTGCATGTCTTGATAAATGATTTAGTTAGTGTCAAAACCACTGAATTGTATATACGTATAATCCAAGAAACCAGAAAATACAAATTATGGAATACTATGCGAGTACTACTATATCATTTATCTTATTGCCTATGTTGATGAGAGTAAATCTTGTCAACACTCTACAACTTATTCCACATGCATACAAGTCGAATTAGATCGTATAACCACAACTCCCTGAAAGAATCGTGTACAAACGGATGATACGGCGGAACATATTAGATCCTGACTGTTAAATATATTGAAATATAAATACATGGAAAATTATTTGGTAATTACTAATAAGTCATGTATGCGCCAACTAAAGAAAAAAATTGTTTTAATTAAAACTTTTAAATATGACTGGACTACTTAAGTATTAAGTTATTCCATATTAGCTACAAATAGAATTTGTATAATTATAAAGCACTAGCTAAACCTACTAAAAATACTCTTCTTTTTCAAGGCATCATGATGCTTGGATCATTATAATGTGTTTTTCATTATGATGCTTTGATTTATTAATAGTACACTTCTTGTGGCTCATTTTTAAATTCGAATTATATTATACTACAAAACTACAGAGGCAGTGAGAAATAGGACAGGTCAACTTGTGAATTTTGTGACTATTTTTTATTGTTTGATGTAATTACCCTGATTATAATATTTTTGTGCAGTATTGTAAAGTTTATGCAGAAGAAATGATTGCTTGTTTGGCTTGCAGAGTGATTGCAAAAGGTCTAAAAAGTTCTTTGTAGACGGTCTATTGAAACAAGAACAAGGATGCCACTATTGTAGCAAATTTTTAACAATTTTTTGCTGCATTTCATGATTTCTACTTCACCTAAACACAAAACAACGTTTATCTTGTATTGTTTTTTAAATGCCAAAGGACTTCAGAATGTGAGTAAAATTCTTTGATTCCCCATAGAATTAGTGCAACATCTGTGAAATTATGACGTTTTAAGGACTATTTATCAGATAGTAACAAAATTACTTTAATGCTTAAATGAACAATAGAACCTATATAGGAGAGTTTCCTCTTGCACAAGTTGTTCAGATAGTACAAGTTACTAGAGTTGCCAAAGCAGTCCGTGAAATAGAGTGCGGAGAAGTACTCTGAAAATTTACTAGTAACTATTGCAATTATTTATCATTCTTTTCTTTGCATTGAATAATTAAATATGTTTATGACTGTATTAGCAAGGAGCTTTATCTAGAAACAAGGCAGCTAACTTTATAAAATTATACTTCAGGGACATTATTTTATCTGGCAAAAGGAAATAAAAAATATTATAAGATTCAATATGTGAGAAATTTATTGATTTGCTAGAAAATACTAATTTTGAATATTTTTTTTGAAGTTTTTACTATAATCTTTTTAGAGCTCACACTGTGTACGTATAAAATTTTGAAGTATGAAAAAATAAATTTGATTGTTCAAAACATAGCCTCCATTAACATGAGACCCTACAGTACTTTCGGCATCACTACATAGCACGCACACTACAATGCCATCACAAAATAGAGCAATTTTTGACCACTTCAGAATGGACAACCAGATTCAAAGAATATTTGTCATTTTTTTATACATCCATTGCTTCACTGCTGAAATAGCAATTACTTTTGAAAATTATGATTGAAGGCATATTTCATTTCTGTTTTAGTTGAATAATATTTTTACCTTTAAATCTTTGAAGCAGAAATAAGAAATGACTCTAAGTGCTTCAAAAAATTAAGTAAAGTACTGAATTATTTTTTTCTCATTCATCATTGAGAAACAACAGAAAAAATAATATCGAGTCAGCTACTGTGTTAAACTACTGCGGCATCGGTTTCTGATGTTACTACAGAAAATGCCAGCTTATTGTCTGATCCAACGTGGATATCAACGTGACTTCCCTCAGGGCATTTATTCTCCAATATAAGGTTAGCTAGGGGGTCTAATAGATAGGTCGCAATAGCTCTTTTCAAAGGCCGAGCTCCCAATCTGATATGATAAAACTAACATTCATTCAATTCAGTGATATACCTTTAGAAAAGGACTTCTAAGTAAAAAAATCAATTGCTACTCAAATTTAGCCCCCCAATTTATCCCCTAATAATAAATAATTTGACTAAGTATTGTCCGTCAGTCTTGACTCGGGCAACATTGAAAGCATGATACCTATGCAGTAATATAGACTTGGTCTTCTGTAAAAAAATTAGACTATGCGGAGGGTTTTTTTGCTATTAAATTATAAATTTTATCAGACTAATTTCTCAATGACCCTCAAACTTGACTGGACTTGCTTTATTTGTACAAAAACTTGACATATCTTGAAAATTTATATTTTTGATAACTGCATGCAAGAGAAGCGGCAGTAAAAAGTTTTGTTTTAAAAATAGTACTCAAAAGTGCAATAAAAATCTCCACGGCAAGGTGCAAAAAAACTGTATTTTTTGAAATTAATTATTTAATGAATGAAATTTATGTAATTAGAGTATACTTTAAAAACTAGAATTCAACAAAAGATTTTGTATCAAAACATGTGATTCAACTTTATCTTCTAATAGAGTCAACAGCCTACCAAAAAAAGCAAAGGAAGGAAATGTTGGATTAAATGTAACAAAAAAACTATATATTAATTATATATAAAAAACTATAAAAGTATGCATACCCAAATTTTAAGGATCAAAAATTTGAAAAATTTAAAATAGTTTACATAGAAATTAACTGTTAGATACAGCAAACATGTGACTACTTGTATTAATATATTGAAGAAGTATATTTTCTTTTGATAGTATTTGTGATTTACCTAGGATCGAATCCAGTATCAGCCAACCATTGAATAACCTCTGGTGGAGTATTCAAAGTTAATCTTCTCTCGGAAAGTAATGTTCGAACCTAATAGTAAATTAATATAGTAAATTATATAAATGTTACATCAGTTTCTTATAGCAAGTGGTGAAATGCAATGGATCATCCAATTTTTAAAGGAATTCAATAAAATTCAAAGTCAGATAAACTCAATTACATCCCTGACAGGTTCAAGCTTGACTTTAACTTCAAGAGATTTAACGATGGGCAGACATTTCACAATAAAAAAATAGGTGAAAAAATGTCTATTTACGAATAAAAAGGCAAGATAATTGTTAAGTTTCAGTTACTAGCACAATGATTTATCTTTTTTCACTTGCCCATTTAGCTTTTGCCTGTAAGAGATGTAATTTATAGAAAAAAATGAAGTCCCTAAAAGATACCTCTTGCAGCTGAATAGCAACTATGCTGCCCATTTGTTCTCGCTTGAGTCTATTGAAAAGCACCATATCATCCACACGATTCAAAAACTCTGTAATTACCAATTTAAATGAAATAAATAAATATACTTCAAAAGCTTAGAACGTTAATCAATGATTTAAATTATAAAATTGGTGCAAACTAGCATTACAAAACTCTAGCATAAACTTTATTACAAAAGATTACAGTTATTTTATATACAAATACAAATAAATTAGCCCTTTTTATTGGACCATAAAGCATTCAAATCATTGAACAGATAATACATACATATTATTCGATAGAATTGTAAGGTAACAATATCTATGGCAAATAATTAAAGAAATAAAAAATCCCATAACATTCACCACAAACAGACTGCCAAGGTTGAAATTTTTTCTAGGCATATATAACATCATTGTAATAATGAGTAACATTTGACTTGCCTGGTGGAAAGGTCTGTCCAACACGAGCCATCACTTCAGGCTTTAGCACAGATGCATCCAAGTTCTAAAAATATCAAGAAAAATCTAGAAAATCCATCAAAATGGCAAAAATCATAGTTGCTTTGCCAGAACAAATTCATAGTTCATAACTTAGATGACATAATATATGAGAGAAAATTCTGCAAAAAAGGATAAAACTTCCCAAATAAAAAGTACAATGTCTTGTGTTAGAACAAACTAAAAATTGAAAAACTTCTAGGAAAATGATAATATTTTATTTACTAAAATGTACTTCTTCCAAAATTTTGGTTTTTGGCAATAATTGAAATAAAAATGATTAAATGAATGATAAAATAAAATATTCTTACCGGGTCGCTTTCATAGAAAATGTCAGAACCTGTAGTGTACATAATTATACCAAATGAGAACATGCCAAAATATTTAAATGAAATCACTGAGGGCAAGTATTACCAAAGTTTTGACAGATGAATTTGAACAAAACAATTCAAATTGCACTTTTTGAATGGTGCTTAAGACGTAGCTAACTTTAAAGTTCTAAAAACTTACAATAAGATGAGACGTAAAATTTTCATGGTAGCAGCAAAATTTACCCATAAAGATTGGACCAAAAGTTGCGGCATATAAACATTTAACATACTATAGTAATAGTATCTAGAAACATGAAATAATCATGTAGAAATAATTCAAATCGAAAATGAACTAATAAGTTACATACTATTTTTACCTAAATTTGATGTCATAATAATTAGAGTTGAGCGAAAATCCACCACACGCCCTTGAGAATCGGTGAGCCTGCCTTCATCAAGCACTTGCAATAATAAGTTTGAAACCTACAGCAGTATTGGAAATGAATGCAATTAATATACGGCCCACAAAAACTTCTCTAGAAGTTTATCCCACAACGATATAATCACTTTAAGTCGTCCTAAGACAATGTACCCAGTTTGAATAAGTAAAAGATCATAGGAATTGTATTACATTTTGCAATGCGGAATTTAATAAAATAAAATTGCTACATATGATAATAACAAATGTAATAAATACAAGTATTGTATTTTGACCATATAATATATATATGCACAATTGTGGAAGTCTTTATATATTATAACTCATTATGCAAATAATATGTTGATACTGTTATAAAGACTGCAGTATTGAGTAGCCGAGATACAGGAAATGTAGAGAAGAAAAGATAAGATGTTATTTACATGAGCATTGTTTGAGAAATGTATCCTATAGCTGTAAGGACAATAAATGCAGCATACTATTGCATACACTATCTTGCTTGGTTTCAGTGTAATAAAACAAAGAATTGCTATTGCTTTGATAAAAATCTTACATTAGAAATATAATCGTTGTGCTCGAAGATTCTTCCACTATATATGTGAAACATACATATACGTACATACAGACATACCTCTCTATGGGCTTTCTCAAACTCATCAAAAAGTATCACTTGGTACGGTCTACGCCTCACAGCCTCAGTCAAAGCTACAAATATATATATATATATATATATATATATATTACATATAGTTTATAGAAATATTTTTTAAAATATGATAGCTCTCCAAATCACTATATAAAATATATGTATATAAATTATCAAATAATTTTTACATTTAAATATCATTTTATTACAAAAAAACTAAGTGGCACATATGTAATATACTTACTTCCCCCTTCCTCATAACCAACATACCCTGGGGGAGCTCCTACAAGTCTGCTGACACTAAATCGCTCCATATATTCACTCATGTCTACCCGAGTAATAGCCGATTCAGACTGCACAATTAAAAGAAACATCAACATGTGCAGGAATCACACATTACCATGGCAATTTTGAAAAGATGATAACTAGTATGTCTACACTATGTCATGCTCGTCAAATTGCAACATTTACATTATACATTATTTTTTTCAAAATGAATGCTTAAACTCATTACTATGATATATTCAGAAGAGTTCCACCTTAGAATTATTTACAGAGATATGTAAACTCAGCTTTAGTAGTAGCATACAAATTATTGCTGGATTAATACTATTATTTAGCCAGTCATCAACATTTATGAGCGAGCCAGGTAAACTTAAAAAAAGCCCGAGCAAAAGCAAAATAACCTTTAACATAAGCTATCTCAGCTTTTTAAAAATTAACATGTACTAGTGCCATTTTCTTGTTTGATTTTCAGTTAAAGTACTCCACCAGAGAAACTGGGCATAATAATATTATACTGCAAAATTTCATTAAGTTCAAATTTGAACATTATAATCTGGAATTAAGCACATGTCAATGTCTCGACAATATGAAATTCGAAAGGTTATGCACATGGCAAGACACTTTATAACAGGTTATACTGCCTAAATTATACTAAGACTAAACAAATTAGCCTAATATAACTATTGAAAATATGAAAAATATTGATACTCAAACAGAAAACTTTATATTATGATACGTTAATACTATTACACTTCATTAGCTTCTAAATTTAAAAAGTGATTAAAGCAAATTATATATAATTAAAATACAAAATGAATCAATTATAATTAACATAAATTTGAGAAATTGCCACCACCTGAAAGAGAAACTGTGCAAGTGCTTTTGTAAGTTCAGTTTTTCCAACCCCAGTAGGACCTGTAAGCAGTTTTTAACAGAATATGAGATTACACACCCACATATATATATATATGTAATGTGCATGATACTTGGAACTGATAATTAACTCGGTATGGTTACTGCTGATTTTAAAAAATGTTAATTTTTTAAAATTTTCAAAAATTTTCTAACCTTTCAAATACCCTTAAATTTATCCTAAAACTGCAAATTTTGACCAATTTCATCCTCTTAATTGAAAAAATGCATATTTCACCTACTTTGTTATTTTTAAATTTTATTACTAGAGTCATGTTGGCTATACTGGATTGTGAATATGAAGCTAATACAGTTTAACTATATAACTCTATATGGTTAAATGAATGTCAGAACCTTACCTAAAAACATAAAGACTCCAAGAGGGCGTGTATGAGAACGCAATCCTGTAAATGATATTTGAAATATTTGCTTTCAATTTGGATGAAAGTAAGCATAAGAAAACTTGCAAAATTGTAGTACATGCCAGAATGTAAGCTTTAAGTAATCTCACAAGCTGAAAAATAGTCAAAACAGTTCAATGTGATAAAAAAACATTGCAGAGAAAATGAAAAGCAAGAAAAATTTTATATTTTTCAATTTATTCTCATGCTATCATTAATAAGATAGTGGTTGACAGTGCCTAGAAACAGAAGATAGGATAAGACAGAGTGATATCAACGATTGAAGTACATACTTCAACATATAATTGTTCTATAAATTGTACTGTAACTCCTTATTGGTGGACTTAACTATATACTGTGCTAGTCTGTATAAACAAATACTAATATAAAAAATATACAACTGGCATTGCATCCATTTGTCATTTTCAAAATTCAAACCTACGCACAACCCATAAAATCTGTGTCATCGACTTACATCACTCGTCAGCAAAATTATATTTTTCAAGGTATTGGCAAGCAAAGTAGTAATATTTCTTGTTGCTTCTGGATTTTTTTTATTACATTCAAGTTTAAATTTAGATATAAAAACTTTAAAGTCTAGCTAAATCTAGCTAAGCTGCACAAATATTGGTTTATCAAAGAATACTAATATTACATCAATTATTGAAAATGTCACTACAGATTCAAAAAACTATATGGCCCTCAAAAAGTGTAACTAGCTGTAGTTAGTCTAAACTCCATTTAAATACAAAGATGCATAAATATTTTCAGCATTTCTTACCAGCTCGGGCAAGCCTTACACAATTAGATACTGCCTTGATGGCTTCATCTTGTCCCACAACTCTTCCTCTAAGAAAATCCTCCATATGAAGCAACTTCCTTGTTTCACTGGCCAAGAGTTGACCAATAGGAATACCCGTAGCCCTACTAACAACTTCACCCACCTATCAACATTATTCATGATAAGACTCATGTGTGACTTAACTCTTTACCAAAATAGTTAAATAAATAAATAGATATTTAAAAATTTATATTGCAAGCTCAAAATTACCTTTTCTTTGAATTCCACTAGTTCGTTTTTAAGTATGAAAGTGAAGATCCCATAGCATAAATTTATATATATATATATATATATATGATAGAAACAAACTAAAAACTGACATTTTGAAAGTATTTCATTTTGTTTGCTATAGACCATTTTTAAGCATATCATCAATATTAAACTATTTTCCGAGTAATACATAGTCAAATTCAGTGTTGAGAACAACTTTTTTATATCGCTTTAGCAGTTTTTCTTGTTTAAAACTATGAGATTGGACTATTAAGTTTTTACATAAAATTTTACAAGATAAATCCTTATATTTCACATTGTCTTTATGTATATGTATATTCTCATACATATTCAATACTTTTTAATAAAATTTGAAGATTTAAAATTGTACCTACCATTTAAGTGAGCTGTTGAGAATTAGTTAGCAAAAATTTCACTCCGATAAATTTTTCTACAGATTGAAGCAATGAGCATGAAAAAGTTAAAAAAACAAACAAACCCTACCCTCTGTAGGGCAAAGGCGCAAATTCGGTATTTACGATACGATTCATATTTTTGCAAAGTCACAATTGTTTCACACTCAGCTAACAAATAATATAAATAGACAAGTTATTCAACGTACGTACATGCTGTTCTGTGACTGTGTCACCAAGCATAGGACCTTTTCGTTCGTAGGTGTCATCATCAGTTTCCACATATTCATTTTGAATTTCTTTTGATGCCTTATCAGCTTCTGCCACAAGAGCTTCCAGTCGAGGAATTTCAGAGTACCTTAAACAAAAATTGTCTATTTATACGTATAGCATATACATAAAGATAAATTTTTACATAATGTATTTTGCATAAAAACAGTTTCAAAGAGAAACTAGACCTTCTGTCTTGAAGCTAGTTTATACTGTCATAGAGACACGTTAACTGTAGCATGCACTTTAAGAGAGAAAAATTGAGTACAAGAATCAAGTGCAGATTTCAACCAAACTCTTCTATGAAGATATTTCGTAGATCACACGCACTATACGTTAGAATTCTACAATTTCCGATGTGAATTATGAATGTGAGAAACTAAATATATGAGAAAATCCAAAAGTGTGCAGCATGATAAACTTACGTTAACTCTCCTGCGCGAGCCCATTCGCCACGCTGCTGAGCAAGTTCAGCCTTTAAATATGTCAGACAAATATTAGTTTATTAATCTACAAATACAGTTGATGAACTATAAATTGATAGTTGTCACCGATTCTGTTTGCTGGCATATGTTGATATCTGTCATTCGATATTTTTGATTATCCGATAATTTTAGGTGTAAGTGACGGTTTGGTTCATGAAATGCCAACTGCATAGATATATATATAGGCGTAATCATGCAACTTTAAAAAAATCGACTAAATACGTGTTTCTATCTTAAACAAATTTTATTTTTTCATTGAAAATGTGTAATATGCTGGATATTTGTAAGCTAGCCTATATGTACAATGCAGAGCAGAACAAAGCGCAGGAAGATAATGAAAAGGAATCATTTTCAATTTGAATTTTGACTCATTACTATAAATATTGCCATTTTTTTTCTTGTTCAGATATTACTCTAATGTCAACTAGCCATCTTATCTTCTATGTTTTGCAATATTTCCAATAAAGCTATAACTGAAATGCAATATCACAATGAAAAGTAATAGGAAAAATATATAATGGTGAAAACGGACATTATATTAGATGGCAGTCAACATACTTTTCCTTTTATAATGTTTATGCCATTAATAAACTGAAGCGCTGCTGTTACACAATGTACTACTAGCAACTGCTATAATACATATTATACTGGCAACTATATCCATGCTAGATAGAATGCTGCTTAAAGAATAAATTCTTTTAGCTATACTAATGATAACTGAATTAGATTGAATGGCATTGGAATATTTCGTAATACTCTATTTGTATCCATATAGTGACATTCAACTCTTATAGCTTCTATTGAAATTTATCCATACAATAGCCATATTAAGCTTGAACCTCTAAATTGCCCAAATTGGACTAAATGTAGACATTTTTTTACCTGTCTTCGTGCCTCTTCTAGCTGCTGCTTAGCCAATTTTATACTTCCCAATCTCTCCTTCTCTTTTTTCCACTCATCCATTAGCTTCTGCTCTATCTTTCGTTGTACATCCACCTACAAATCATTTGAATGTAGCATGCATCACTTCATGAAAAACCAATGGTTTCAAACATGCATGTATATGCTGTTTGAAAAAATGGAAATTAATATGAAGAAAATAGCCATAGAGTGTTAATAACTAGTATACATATGTCAAAATCTTTCAAAATAAATAGCTTAGAAAGATGAATAAAGGGTTTTGCTGAATAAAGTTGGCAACTAGTAACTAGAATACTTACTTAAAAATCACCAATTATATATATTCTTAGTATATTGTTATGCTGCAGTAATAGAAGCTATCAAATTTATTGTACATTAGTGGTAGAAAAGAGCAATATAGATATGTGTGAAAATAGGATTTTTTTTTACTTTTTTTCAATTCTTATGCCTGTATGATATTATGAAGCAGCACGAACATTCGTATCATAAATTTGTACACCAAAATATGTGCATGTTCATATAGTAATATGATGTAGCATGTATGCGTTACTGAGCAGAAGAAGCGTATCAGACTCATAACATGCTATAATTATAGGTAAAAGAAAGGAAAAAGCACAGACACAAGAGAATAAGATTTGGTGAACAGCGAAATACAATAAGCCATAAAGTTGACATCCATATTTAAAGTAACGAGTAATCATATTCAAATAGTTTTTGTATCAGTTTCAATTCTGCAAACACTGCGAATTCTACAGTTCAATATTCAATATGCACATGATTCTGATATATATATATATATATATGTAGCAAATATTTAACATTGTGCGCCTGTTTCAGTATGCATGTACCTCTTTTTCAAGCCTTTCAAGCCTTTCCTTGCTAGCAGAGTCTGTTTCTTTCCGTAATGCTTCAATTTCAATAAGACGAATGGCAATCTCTCGCTCAACCTGAATTTATTAGCATTTAGAATCAAAGCGCTGACAGGCATCATAGCAGCTTTTATTTCCAACTAAAAGTTATTATGGAAACATATGTAAGGGTACTAACTTCAAAATATTAAAGAGGCTACATTTTAAAATAAAATTTATCTTGTTCCGGTATTATTTTTTGTATACATAATGCTTAGCTTCATATTTAAAGCAGACTTTATATTGGTTCTACATGGTGTAAATGTGTCATTAAGCATAATTTTTGCAACATCTTTTACTTCATCTCTAGTTTCTGAACAGTGTGATTTAAAAAATACATGGACTTTGCCTAAATATGAAAAATAAGTTGATACCAATCAAAAGCTAATTTAAACACAACTAAGTTATTATAAACATAACAAATTTACCTTCTCAACAGCTTCAGGCTTGCTTTCTTGTTGCATTCTACAAGAACAAGTAACACAGCAAGTTAAGTAAATGCCCTAAATCAAAACTTACATACACACATATATATATATATTACCGCATACGACTAGCAGCTTCGTCGACAAGGTCAATTGCGCTATCAGGAAGTTTTCTCTCAGTTAGATACCTTAGAATGAAACAAGAAAAATTATTCATTTAAAAATATGAATTTTCCACGCATGCATATGATGTTTTGCTAGCTATCCAGAGTTTTACTTTAGATTTTTTATATTGAAGCAGGCAAGAATAGAATTCAATCTAATATACAAGATACTACCAAATTTGAAATTCTAGAATATATTTTAGGTCTGTTCATCAAATTGAAGTGTTATCGTGCATTTCAATTTTTAGTATCACTCTGCCAATCTTCTCACTTTCATCATGTATATTACTATTACTTTTGCAGTTTTTCTGATAATATATTTAATAGTAGATAGAAGATAAAACAACATTTAACAGGCAACACAGTTAACCCGACATGTTACTGTTAGAACTAAAAGATTTTCTTGAACATAAATCCCTAAAATTTGAATTTTAAAATTTCACTTTTTATGTATATTTTTTTTAATATTCACTCTCAATTTGAACTTAGCAAACAGGATTCAATGAGAAAAGTACAGCATGGAGAATCTATGCAAGCAGAAAAGAAAGTAAAGTTTTGCACGCAATTTTTGCCATTTTTTATGTCATATTATTATAATTGACAGCAGGGGAAAATGATTTACCTATGAGCTAGACGTGCACTGGCAACAAGGGCTGCATCAGACACACGGACTCCATGATGAACTTCATACCTTTCTTTTAGACCCCTGTTAGTTATTCAGAGTATAAGTTAAAAAGAATATTATTTATGCACTCTTTGACGATACAAATAATGGTAGATATAACTTGGTGCAACTCCCAAAAGTGTGCGCTACAGCAAGTTGAATTTAAAGAGGCATGATACCCATATATATATCAACTTAAATTACTGGTGACACGAACACTTTTAACAAAAGTTTGTAGATACGTAAATATTCCTAACTTACAGGCTTAGTAAAGATGACCTCATTAAAATCAAATCGAAACAAACTGCATCCATATAATTTCAATGGACAATATTTTAGCGAAATTTCTGCAACAAGTGAATTTTCTTTTATACATGTCAAATTACCAAATTATATGCCAAAATTGGAATTAAATTTTGATCACATGAGTAGTATGACGTAAAAAATATTTTAAAATATTTTTAAAAGCCAATTTTTCAGCTAGTTGGTAAATAAGGGACAAATTGTTTTTTTGTATATAGTATTTTAGAGAACTAGCAAATTCAGAGCTGAATAATATGCTGAACAAGCTCAAGATTAATAAAAATGAAGGTAAAAGGTTAAAAAAAAGATATCTGCTGTTTCACGAGAGAGTGAAACAGAACCTTGAGAATAGTCTATTTTGATAGTCTGGATGTTGTTTTAGATGTTTAATGTATGAAAGTATGTATTGATGTATGCATGAGCGTACGTATTATGCATGTATATGTTCAAGTTCTCTGGGAATAGTGACTATGTAGGACCTTTAAAACAATACCTGAGAATAGTGACAGTTGCTTCAACATCTGGCTCCCCAATATACACTGGTTGTAACCGCCTAGCTAATGCCGCATCCTTTTCAATGTACCTTAAAAATATATACAAAAGTTTACTGCTCATTCAACAAAGTGTTTCACAACTTCAGCATGCCTAGTTTATTATATAATGTATCAAACCAGCACCGCCTACAATTCGGTATATAGGAATAATTTAAATATGCGTCAAAGATCAAGATTCTAGAACAATCCTCTGCTGAAGTAAATTCTTTGAACTTCAATATTTTTTCTAAACCTCTGTTTTCTTTCATTCATTCTATGATTTTGAATCATTTTTGATAAATTGTTTATTTCAAAAAAATAATAATAGAGTTTCAATAAGCATTGAAACAAATTTTTCCAAAACGCAGCCATAAGCTACTATGAATTTATTGTTTCAGAATAAAATTTTCTTAACAGTTTTTATAAGTTGAATAATTTTACAAACCTTTTAATTTTTACGAACAAGTAAAAAAAATAAAACTTGGTGTTTTTTTGATTATTAAGGCCAACAAATAAACTTCACATAATATCTTCAATAGAGTCAAATACTGAAACAACGACACAGATCAACAAACAGTTTGTAGCATATAGAAGTTTGTATCCAGCAAAAATCCAAATGAAAACCAATACTTAGCCAGATTTGAATAATTTGTCAAATATTATCAGCATTTCTTTGGAATACAAATAGTATTTCCAGATTGAAATAATAAAAAAAAACAGCAAAGTTAAAACTCAACTCCAGCGTAAAAGACAGTAACATTTAAAAAAAAGTGATCCTAACCTTCTATACTCATCAAGCGTGGTGGCTCCCATGCACCGCAAATCACCTCTTGCCAGTGCAGGCTTAAGCATATTACTACAAAAAAAATGCACTGAACATCAGCATATGACAAAAAAATTATGATGAAAAGTATATTTTTGTCATTCTTATTGCAAGATTTGATTTTCCAGATTAAAAAGTTAGGGTAAGAAGTTTCAATAATTCTTTTTCTTAGATATGTTTGCTGTTGTTTGCATTTTAAATAAAGTAATATCATCATTTGTTAAAATTTGAGAAAATGATTTTCCACTCTTAAAATAAGTGCAATTGTGAGTTATTTTTTGATATTTGTAATTTTCACAAACTTATGCTGTTCCATGCTTGCATTGCAAATTCTTGCTAAAATACTAGAAACATAATTCCTTATGATTTTTATATTCCCTCCGCAATAAATAAATCAGAAACTGAATTCTTTCAGTAGCCCTGTACCAAATCCTACATTTTTGCAGAAGTTAGGATTGTCATATTAAAGCTGGAAATTGCATTGACTGTATAATTGCTAATATCAGGAAATAAATCTTTTTAAAGAGTTTAAAACCTGTTTTGGTGTGGCCACATGGCTCTTGAATATTTGATACTTGAAGAGTTAAAGTTGAAATTTCGATAAAAAGAAAAAATTATTTGTACCAACTACGTTACAGATAATGCACTTAAGTGCATGTAACTATCCAAGCTTCTGTTGCGTTGTAAGATATAAATAAAGCAGTATAGTGCAGAGTTTCAATAGATAAAGAAAAGCAGAGGCTATGTAAAATTGGGAAATTCATGTTACATCTGTTCTAATGTGCTGACTCTGATATTGTTGTTCAATAAACAGAACAGAAATAGTTCGTCCTGCGTATATCAATGAGAATAATAAACATGTATAAATTTCAATATGAACTGTAATAGTTGTTATTGCACTTCACAGCAAATTTGACAAGTAAGTTTCAAAACAGCACTAGTTATATAGAAATTATATACTACTCGTGTAGAATAAATAAAACACCCAACAACATCCTAGCCTATGTAACTTACATGTCTCAGAATAACTTGCAATAGATATTGTTCTGCAAATCAATTGTTCTTTTGTCTCTAAAATGTGACAAAAAGAAGAGTTTTGAGGCCAAATAAGTTACATATATTGGTACATTGTTAGGTTCAGTATTTCAAATACCAGTTTTTACATATAAAAAGTCATATGCATTCATGAATATGAAAAAAGGAAAATAACAAGTACCTAGCATCTAGACCGCCTTCAGCTGAGCCGGCCCCCACCAACTGATGCATTTCATCGATAAACAACACAATCTTATCTTGAGATCGTTCAACATCCCGAAGCACGCTTCGAAGTCTTTCTTCGTATTCTCCCCTAAAGCAAATTTAGTAAACCTATTCTTAACCTTTTGCATTAGATTCAGATTACGTACTCAATTTTCAAATGCTCCCATCGAAAAAATAGTAACTACACAATGTGAACACTCTTTTTTTAACATTGATCGTTTCACTGAGAATTGCTCACGGTTTCATTATTGTAATGTTAAAATACTTATTTACTGATTCAAAAGGGATAAAATTCATGTCCATACATTTCCATGAAAAATGAAGTGTATATGTGTACAATATTACAACTTATCAAAATTTAGAAGAAAAAATTAAAAATTGAGTGCATTCATTAAATTTTTTGCAATGATGGTTGCCATGGCAAAATTTTCATTTCGGCTCTCATCGGAACTATGAAATCTCAACTAGAAGTACTTACCAGCAAGAAAGAACAAAATTTTAAAATCTGTACCTGAATTTTGCCCCAGCTACTAGGGCTGCAAGATCCAGCGCTATGACCTGAAAGCATTATAACAAGAGTTGTAATGAACAAAATTGTACTAGATTGTTTTTCACGATTTAAAAAAGGAATTCAAAGTAGTAAAATGATGTGTTCAAGATGTTCATTTACCTATGAGCAACTATATGTGACCACTCAAGAATAATCATGAACAAGGAAAGTTCTTCTAATGAAAGTAGCCTTTAGGCAGATTGAAACACATCACAAAAAATTGGCCAGCAGCAAGAAAAAATTCATGGACCAGTTAAAATGAATTCTGATGTTCATATGACCGTAAAAAAGAAATATTGCTTAAGATATTATTTTAAAGAGGGCGCTACCATTTCATCTAGTCAACAGTTATATGTCATACACAGTTGTCAAAGGGAGAGCAATTTATGAGTACCTGTTTGTTTTTCATGGATTCTGGGACATCTTGCCCTGCGATTCGCCGAGCTAGACCCTCAGCTATGGCAGTCTTACCCACCCCTGGCTCGCCTATAAGAACTGGATTGTTCTGAAAAAATGTATAGAAAAATATTCAAAACTTGTGCAACATACCGCGCATTGACATAATAAACAAAATAATCAGATCGCAAATTAGCCACTGTCTTTTTAAATAGAGAAAATTTATAAAAGTGCAGCTTTATCACTACAGCGTATGCAAAACAGATAGCCACGATACCTTGCGTCGTCTCGAGAGAACTTCAATTGTACGGCGAATTTCGTCATCGCGTCCTATCACTGGATCGAGTTTGCCATCACGAGCTGCCTGCGTCAAATCTCTTCCATACTTTTTTAGCGCCTCGCCTACTGGAACAGCTTCTGGAGCAACCCATGGAGGTCTGGCTTCTTGCGAAAATTGGCTGCGAAGAGTTAGTACTACAAGTTGATATGATAAAATTTCACTCAGTTTTACATCCACCAGGAGCAGACTTGTCAATAAACAAGCAAAGAGAAAATTTATGGGAGCTACAAGGTCCACCATTTAGCTTACAATCTGTTTTATTTACTGTTAAGAGCTGATTTTTGACACATAAAAGAATGTTAATTATGTTCTGGTTTAGTCGTCAATTCATTCATCATTTTTTAGCATTGTTTTCTTATTCTAATTTCTTGATTACTGAAATAGACATGCTGCACGTTATCTATTCATTGATAAAGAAATACGCAAAGGAATTTTCGTGCAAAAGTAATCGTCTTTTCAAGTTTATGTTAATACAATGCGAGCACTATTTATAAGACCTTCCAAGGGAAAGCACATTGGAACGTATTGTTAGAGGACGTACGAATCCTTTCAACGCCAGCCTGAGCATAATATATTGTTTAAATTACCGTTTTCAAGTTAGCTTCGATATGATTGAATCAATTTCATTTAGTACAAATGGAACTTCTAGAATAGGCGCGTCGCTTTTATAGTTTTCACGAGTTTGCTCGATTTTAAATAAATTGCATTTGAAAAGTTTGTACAATTAATTACAGTTATAGTTGCATTTGTTTTCTTTAAGTCAACATTTACGTACCTTTTGCTGGAATATACTTTGTGCGCCAATTGAAGGCAGGATTTCATCATCATATATCACACTTGACCCCAAATAGTATCAACGCTCTTTGATCGAGCGCAAATATATTCTCTGGTAGGTAGGTGTAATGCCAGCAAAGCAGTAGCTTTATATGCAAGCGTTTTTGAAGTGCTTCGATTACCTAAGTTGCCATCGTTTCTAAGTTGCTTCGATGAGTTTAATACGGAGAACATTCGCTATTACACTCCACTTTCTTGCTGGCCTGGATTTATCAATATCTTTTACGAGTCCGCCTAGTCACTTTTGTTCTCTTTCGAATGCCTTGTATAGTACTAGACAGTCAGAACTTCGGTCTAGATCACTGAAGAACGGCGTGAGATCTTTACGGTGTGAAGTACTGCCGGAGGGAGGTGTTTCTCCATGCGTAATTAAGGCAAGCTTAGTAGTTTCTTTCCATCCTTAACAGATCAATTTTTATATGTAATACAAACAATCAAGGGTGCTAATTTACTCTCAAGTAATGCCTCCTTTCTTATATTGCGCTACACAGTTTCAAAGCATCTCAGACTACAATGAAAAACTGTCATTTCTTATGCAAATTTTTTATTTTTTAGTTCATTTTACCTTGTTTCTAATCAAACCAAATTTTTAAGGTGATTGGAGTTGGTGGCGGTGGTGGAAATGCTGTTCAACGGATGATACAGCAGGCAATTCCTGGTGTAGAATTTTGGGCTCTTAACACAGATGCACAGGTTATAAAGTATATTCATATTGTTTTTGTTCATTCATTCTGAAGATTTTTTACTGCTCTGGTACTTTGGGTAAATAAAAAACTGCAAATATAATTTATTATTCTCTAAGAGTAATGTCAGCTCGATGATGTCAATTTTGATATCATGCCTGAATATTGCATGTTGACAGAACCATGCTAATACTGAGAGCTTGACTGACTTATTTATCTATTCATTTGCTATTCGTGTATGTATTCTTCTTTGTACCATCACTCTTTTTCATCAAAACGTCAGCTCGATGATGTCAATTTTGATATCATGCCTGAATATTGCATGTTGACAGAACCATGCTAATACTGAGAGCTT
>JAULBW010066123.1:0-44588 GCA_032358265.1 Vaucheria bursata
GTGGCACTATTCCATTGGCTAAAGTGAGAACATAATGTCAGCAGTCAGAATTCTTAAACTGAGAACAGAAACAATGACTCAGCTAACATAGTTATAGGATTAACTGTTAACCAGTTAATTCCTAACACTGCCTTGGTCTGATGTCAGTCTGAGATTTTCATACATCTTTTACAATTCCTCACCCTTCTGTATAAAGTTATTAGCATCTATAAGTCATGACTACATTTGTCTCATAGTATGCCATGTGGTACATGTCCCCAGCATTATATTTGATATTGACATTGGTTTGGGGTATCAAAGGAGTGCATCAGGCTTATCACTTTTTGTTACAAAAATAACTGTAAAGAAGTCACAGTCAATTTTGATTCTTTGATTCATGCAATAAATATTTTGCACTTAGCCTATGCAAAACATCACAATCAATATGCTAAAATAAATCTAATAGCAGTGAAAACGGTAAAATATGATGAACATACTTTTACTGATCTTTGATGCCTAATGAATTTCTCTATATATAATATAAATGCATCTAAAAAAGCCTATTTTGTCTAGCAGCTTAGGCAACTTCTTTTTATAAGCAGTCCCATGGTTGTCAAGTTTTTTCTATCAGTTTTTTTACTTCTTACTTTATTATATGTTATGAAATGGATAAAATGTTTAAATATTTCAAGCTTTGATAATAGTCTTTCTATATACTGTAAAGGTGAAATTAATGCAAACAATACTTTTACAAAAAAATCCATTTTTTTGGCCATGCCGTAAATATGAACTTAAATGTGCATTGGCCTACTTTCAAATGCATTGTTTGTTTCAACAGAAAAATTATTTTCTAGCATTAAATTCAAATCATATCTATTGGAACTTGAATATAAAAACTAAATCATACCTTCTGTGAAGCTATACTAGTTTTATCCAGCCTATTTTCTCAGTTATCATTTTGACTGTTCAAAAAGCATGATGATGAATGAATAGTGTTAGAAATTAACTTGTTAACGGTTAAATTTGTGTTATAGCTGTGGAATTCTGTTCTATGGTGAGTAATTGCTTTGCATATCGGAATTCTGAGTTTATGGCAAGTCATTGCTGGATTTCGATGATGGGCTAAGTTTGGGATTTGTGTGTTGCTGTAAAGTATCTTTCACTTCCAGCAACACAAATTATGTCTGTAAATATACCCTGTGCTTAAGTTTTGTTTGATACACATTCATAACAAATAGCTGCTTGTAGGCATTAGCAATTTATCTCAATCTGCCTTCTCGATAACATCATAGTTTTGATAACACCACTTTTCAAGTCAGTAGATAATATTTCGCTAGCAATTAGCCAAAATAATTCTTCCAGATATATCTATGTATTTGAAAATATAACAATCTCAATAAAATAATTTATATGTACTCAAATTCTTATAGAACATAAAAAGTGGCTTAACTTTCAAATTTCGATTAGACTTTATTTTTAATATTCAAAACGAAATTGCTAAACAAATTCTGGATGCACAATTATTGAACTAGACATGAGCATCAATTATATTCATAAAATATAAGCAAAATCGACATTTTTATTAGCAACAATAAAAAGCAAGTCAAAAAATAAAGGAAAAAAAGTTGGTTTAAAAGGAAAAAAATGATCTATACAATTCGAAATGATATCCAATGCACTCAGGGCAAAATGATGGCCGGCTGAACCCCTTGGATAGTAAACCAAGCCCTAATATTTCATATTATGAAGGATAAAATTATTGCATGTTCGCACTTCCTAAAACGAATAGATTAGCTAAGTTTACATCCTTCATCTTCGTTACTATCGAGTCGTCCATAAAGATCGATTTTTCGGACTTCATCTCCTACAGCAGGAATGGTAGCCACTTTAGATACTAGTTGGCCCATTTTTCTTTGCAAATCATGGTGCTCCTAACAAAAAAACATAAATGATTACTATTTTTATATAGCAGTTTTTTTGGTAGTGTCATTCAATTCGGATCGACTAAAAATATTTTCATTTTGCTATAAAAAATAACCGAGCCGAAAATTTCCAAATTGGCGAAGAAACTTTTCATAAATATTTTAGTTACAGAAACGATTGGTCTAAAAACAATTTTTTTTCATTTTAGAAATCAAATGTAAAGTTATACCTAAAAAAAGCGAATATGTATCTTGAAAGGTGTCTCGAAAAGATCCTCACATTATAATAATTTTGCAGCTATTCAATGTCGAATATACAGTTTTTTCCTTATTTTACATTTAATAGAAATTGAAGACTTCACCTAATTTGAAATTTTTCTTAAAAGTCCAGCATTGTAGTAACATTATATGACAATTTTTTTTAAATACCTTTCTTAATTTAGCCTGTGCTTCAGCTACTCCAGTAAGCAATGCGCATGATTCTTCGTGTCTTTTCAATGAAGCGTCACCAATAGCTTCTATGTGTTTCGTCAATTTTTCAAATTCAGCAACCATGTCAGGTAGCGTATCGACTTCATCCATTGAATTTTTAAGAACCAAAACCTAATGCAACATAACAAAATTCAGAATCGTATAAATACTGACACAGTAAAAAGGCACAACAATTTAAATATGAAATATATGACTCTTTTGTGCTCTTCGTAAAAATTTATTTTTTACTTGAAAGAAGGAAGAAAAACTTTAAAATTCAGCTATATGTAAATGCTCCATTACTCTTTCATTTCATGATTTTTCATCTACATATCAGTAGAATTCGAAATATATCGTATTCTGACAAAAATACTCGGCGGGAATTCAAATTTTTGAATCCCAAGTTACAATTACCCAAAACTGGAATTCAGGCTCATGCAATTTTTATGAAATGTTCTATTTTATTATTTCTTATGAAAGCATTACACTGAGCAAGTGAGATTTGATTCTAACCTGCAGCCATGGATGATTTACTAAAAATGCATGCCACTTGTTCTTTTCTACTTCGGAAAGAGATGCGTACATATTGACAACAACTCTAGCTTGCTCAAGTCTCCACGCAGGAATCTTTGTCTCGCTTATACGACAGTAGCTGGGAGAAGAAATAATATTTAATAATTACAAAATTTCAACCAGCGCACTTTACAGGTTTTTCATAAATACTATTGGGGATTGCAAACTTAGAAAATGAAGTTGAATTGATAACATTCATATTTTATGTTCGATGTTTTTACTAATTTAGGGACTGAAAGAGTTTATAAGCCGCTTTGAATACTCAATGATAGATGAGCAAAGTGTAGACATGCCAGAGCAAGAGGAGCAAATCCAGAGTGGTTATATATATCAAAAGACATGATAATAATTAAATTTGACTTGCACTGTTTATTCTGGAGATGCATAGCCAAATAATCGCTAGTACACTAAATCGATTTTAAATCAAATATGTCAACATAATCAATATCTGACCTTTCCGAAATAATTGCAATAAGAATATTCAGCAAAACAATAGTAACGACCACCATGAACAGAGCCCAGAGTAGAGAAATGAGCAATGTCGATGGCTCGTGATCCAAGTCATTAAAGTCGAAATTCCCCAGCATATAGGCAAACGATGAGCGCAATGCCAAGAAGGGTGTAGAAAATACTCCTGGGACCAGACACTTCTCATCATTAAGTGGGTCATCATGACATGCATTATATTCCACATCTTGAACACCACCAAGAATAGCGAAAAAAGCATTAGCAAATCCCACAACCACTACAACTAATATGACCAAAAATATCCTGAAAAACAAATTTTCAAGTATTTACTTGTGATTTAAAATGCTGAATATGATACACATATAGAAAAACCTCCCTAAACTAATTGAGCCAAGATCAAGCTCCCAGCAGTAATTAATAGTGATAATTTACTAAAAGTAGTGAGAAATAGAAAATTTAATGAAGTTAAGACACAAGGGAATTCTTAGTTATGAGAGGTTATTAAGCAACATGAGACAAATATACATATATATGTAAATATGTCACATAAAAATGATCATAGGTATATTTAAACTTTTCATATAAAAAAGATATTTTTGAAGCAGTTAGGTAGGTCAATCATAACTACCTCGCGTATATTTTTACACTCACTTGATATCAGCAATAATTTGAAATATCATGTAAACCATTGGCCCGGAAGATCGAAACGGCCGCATAAAATATAACAATTTAAACCACAGCAGAAGCGCAATGATGCTGTCCAGAGCATTCACGGATGTAATATCTGTATGGCTAATTCTCCTATAAACTTCCAAAATCGCCTCAATCCCAACGCCAACGAAAAGAAGCACATATGCACTAATATCAATCCAATTCCATGGATCCTTAAGATAAGCTCCGAGTTTACCATCTTCGTGCTGAAGTTGCAGCCACTCATGTTTCATAAAACTCACAGTTAATGCTAATTTGAACACTTGAAGTAGCCAGGCAACCACTAGTAAAGTCATACTATCACCCGCCCATACTCGGAAATAAACAGTAGTAAGTATAAAAATCAAAAGAAGAGCTGCATATCTCACAAGACTCAGAGTATGCGCCTTACGGGCATACAGTTCCCAATGCAACTGAACTGCTGCTGCCATACCCGTTGAAGTAAATAATGAACTGTCCCCAAGCTTTTGGCTCACTTTCACACATGCTCTTAATACTGGGTAAGATGCGATGCATTGGAGAGGCAACATAAATGTAGCAACTTCTTTTTCTGCTCGGCGGTGAAAAATAAAATGCTTATATCTTTCTGAGAGGATTGTTTTTTTCTTAGTAGCTTTATTTTCATCTTCCTTTTTGTCTTTTTGTTCAGTATTGGCATTTGAATCAGCAAAGTTACTTCCATCTTCAAGGCAATTACCTCCTCGTATAGCCCATGAGGAGTTGAGCCTAGAAATATTCTAAATAAAAATAAATAAACAAAATTAATATCACGCTTGACACTGCAGTTAAAAAAAACAATCAAAGCAAGATCTGATAGAGTAACCGGGTTGCAACATTAGAAAATATAACATTAGGCAATCATTGAGATCTTGAAAAAACTTTCCCCTCCATATAGAAATCATTATGTAAGATAAATATTGATAAAACACCAATATATGATTTTGGATAAAACTAAACAAGCTTTCTAACTTTGTCTTAAAATTTCATTCCAATAATAAATAAACACTCTTAATCTTAAACAGTCTCAATTTTCAAACCTGAGATCTTGGACCAGAGAAACTCCATTGACCATTTCGCCTATCTGGCACTGGAGAGAGCAAATTTTTAAAAATTCCTGAGTTATTTGAAGTGGTGCGCCGTTTTCTATGTGTTCGAACAGGTACCTCGATTTTAGTGTGTTCAGGAAGTTCTAAATTGCTTAAATCTCCACAGTGCTCAACGTATGTTTTCCATATATTAGGCGGAGATCGCTCTCTTGTAGCACACACCCAAATACATCCTTCTTTTATTGGAACTCGGTCGATATGTGCATGGACAAAGCTATAAGCTTTAACAACACCAACTTCCTAAATATATTTATCAACATGAAAAGTTGTAAATTAGAATAGTATATCTCGCATAATGCTACATTTAGATTTCATTACTACTGAGCAAAAAAATTCAATTTGAAAAAGATTAGAAATGATTAAATAAGTTCGCTCTCTTCTTCTATCTATACATGCAAATAATTAGAAAAATTTATACTGGCAAAAGGAGTTCACGGAGTGGTAATAACGAAAATTATAATATCTTAAAACTCCAAGAAAATTAGAGAATTTTTACTCTTTGCTAATAGTGAGGCAGGCCAATTGAGAGTGGCAAAATATACCTTTAAGAAATGTGCTGCCAAGTTTGGATATTTCATGATAATACCGATAAAATCATGTATGTCCATTGCATCTAATGGATGCTTACGCTTCTGTGCTGCAGTCCCCACTTGCCTACAAAAAAATGCAAAAATAATACTAAGCCTTTAACCAGCTAAACTTATGCATTGAATGAATTATCACAATTAGCTTATTACCTTTAACTTTTTCTCCATGTAAAAAGTAAAGATAATAATGTCAATGAAAAATCTAAAACTATAAGTTCAAAGACTTTGGAATACGTTCGAAAAATTTTAAAATTTTGATGCTATTTATTTTAAATGCAAGACTTAACATTGGGCATTGTGTAAAAAAGATACCTATTACACAGTGAAAAACAATTTCTAACTGTCTGCTATCTTAAACTGCATGCACCTAACTTTATAGTGGGTTTAATATTAATTTTTACCTCTAAACGACTCTATATAAAATTCCCTCACCTATAGCCCCAAGCTCCTTTTAAAAATTGCAATAGCAGTATCAATGCATGAGGGTTGGCTTTGGCTACAGCGAGAGAAAGAGGAGTTCCAACGCATGTTTTTAAAAAACAAAGATCATATCTCCATAGTCTTTCCTCCTCTGATATATCTTCCTCTTTCGGATCAAGCAATATCCTCAACAATGCATGGCAATCACGCGAAATTGCCCAAACTAAAATGTTCCCTGGTAACTTAGTAGAGTTTTGACTAAATGAGCTACGCAGAGATATTCGTGCAGCTTTTTTAATGTTGTTTGGCATAGGATAATGACCCGTTTTTGCTCCATTGGATTCATCCATATCCCATATATTGGGATCAAATGCAAGGTCACGATGTGAACTCATAATCGGAATTGCAAGAGCAGTCACAGTCTCCATTTTGCCTTAAAAATATATATAACTAACTCAGTACACACACACATATACTATATGCATTGAAGAATGAATACAAAATCAACAAGAATTCCATAGTGGATGTGGAAAGGAAAATTTTTGAAGTGAACCGAAAAGAGCTGTTTGTAGAACAGTTTCAGCTACCCCAAAACAATTTTGAATGTAATTTTAAAGTACAACTTTAGAGATTTTTTAACAAGTAGAAATTATCAATATCCTGCAGGAACTTTTTCATGGTACTTATTCTTCAGGCTAGTTTCATTAAAATCCTAATGGTTTGAAAGGAACCCATGAATTACGATAGAATACTACTGTATTTGTGTATTTTTCAATATGCAGATGGCATAAATCTTAATTATTATACTCCATTGAGGAATCGATTTTTCTAAACAGTCTTAAATTGAGAGCCAAAATTAACTGAATTTTCAACTAGAACCAAATTTCCTGACAATAGACTAGTCAGCATAAAAATACTCAACAAATTAAAGACAATACATACCTTTTCGAATAGCATCCTCCAGTAAATTCTTGAGCTTATCGTGCGTTTTTACTTTATCAGAGTTATCAGTATTAGCTAGTCTAGCTACCAATAAAAATATCATTTCCATGGTGTCATCCAGGGCAGCCATACCTAAAGGAGTTGTGCCGTCATCAGCAGGTTCATCAACATCTGCCCCATATTCTAAAAGAAGCCTTTAAAAAGACACATTCATATATCACTATGTATATCAACAAAGTCGACTAGTGATACATCTAATTTGAAATACTGGTCAGTAAGAGTAGATTCACAGACAAAACAATGAACTTTAAATATAAAACTCTACTATAAATTTTTAGTAACAATATTAGGCTCTAGAGTAGAAAAAATTGCCATTTTCCCTGCGTTTCCACTTGAAATATAAGGGATACATCAGTATATGAAATAATAAAAATCTATCAATATAGTTATTTAATATAGCAAAATTTGGATGTAAAGATTTTATCTCTACCTTGGAAATAATGACTTTTATATATTTGTTGCAATCAAAAATACATTAAAAGTAATTATTTATATCCGGAGTTATTGCTGTATGTACAATGCATATACACTTACTTTACAACATCTTTATATCCACGCTCTACAGCAATATGTAATGGAGTTATTCCAAGATAGTCTGCCTCTTTTGCATCTGCACCAGCCTGCAATAATGCTTTAACAATCCCAGTATTCGCTTTATTTACAGCGTAAGATAATGGAGTACGCCCCTCCTCATCCCTATCATCTAAGTATGGGCAGGGATCATGCCTCAACAAGAGGTCAACAGTCTCTTTGTGCTGTCTGCGTACAGCTAGAAAGAGGGGTGACTGACCCTCCAATGGTGGCCCATTTACATCAGCACCACCCTCTATAAGGATGTACGTGAGGGTTGCATCCCGATTCGCTATGGCATGATGCAAGCTTGTCCATCCATTAACATCTTCAGCATTTGGATACGCTCCAGCATTTAAGAGGGCTTCGACGCTGCTATGCTATTTCCAGAAGAGAAAGTAACGTTATAATAATATTCAATCCAGTACGTACATTTTCATTAAGGTAGTTACAAATTAATCAATTATATCTTTAGCACTTACCTAAAACTATTAAGACCAACAAATAATCAATTTAACCTAAAAAATTTCATTAGTGCTGTACGGAGATAAGACATTCGAACAAAAATACAATATATATACAAATCAAACTAGGCAGAAATAGTATCTACTGATAAACCAATATAAAGTATGTATGCTTACTCATAAACATGGAAACATATAGAGAAATAGCAATGAATAATAAGTCACTTGAGTTCTTACATTTCCTTCCATAGCTGCACACAACAAAGGTGTATTTCCGTCCGCATCTGTCATTTCAATCTCTGCACCTGCACTTATGACAAGCTGAACCAACTCACCCGATCCGCGCTGTGCAACTAGAGCCAGCACAGGGGTACCTTCTTCATCTACATTATTAATTCCTAACTCTTTTAGAGCAGAGAGAAGTAGCAAGAGAACTTCTGCCTCAGACTTTCTGTGTATAGCAGCAAACCCATTCATTACATCAGCACCATGTTTCAGCAAACATTGCACAACTTCCATGCAATTACTTTCAACTGCTGCTGCCAAGGCTGTGCATCCGTTGGTATCTTCATGATCAATGTGTGCTCCACGGTCTAAGAGTAGTCGCACAATATTTACATGCCCAGAATAGGCAGATGACGTCAATGGTGCTGGTTCATCTTGAATCGGATTGATTCTGGCCCCTCGGTCAAGGAGTAAAGTTACCAAAAATGCATTTCCTTCGTATCAGAAGAAGAATATCATTTGAATACTTTGAAACGGCTTAAAGATGCATCATTCCAAAATGCATAAATTTCCACAAAAACCAAGTGGTTAAAAATAGAGCGACACTTTGCCATACATACAACATCGTTGAATTGAAGTAAACACATATTAAAATCTTACGACGTAAAAAAATAAACTATTGATATACATGGACAAAAAAAATAATTACCACAAAAAATAAACAATAGAATTAATTTTAACTAATTGTCGTAGAAATTCAGTTTTTGAACATGTCATCATCGAAATTCCTCATTGATTTGAATAACATTTCACCACAAAAAAGTTTGAAATGCAAGAATAGAGATGTGTCAGTAGATCAGCAAGAAAAGGTCTAATGATCTAGTGGTTACGAAAACAATAGATGCCATGAGAAATAAAAATTATGATTATTAATTTAAACTATCAGAAAAGGAATTGGTTGTCCAATTCTGAAAAAATTCCTATGATTTGGTACTAAGACTTGCAGGATATTGGAATAAACATCTATACTTTGGTCCACGAAATTACTGTTATAGCTTGTTACCTTTTGATGCCGCGCAAGCCAAAGATACTGTGTCTGCAACTACATTACGCTGCAAAAGTCTTTGAACAATATCTACGCGTTCTAGACGCGATGCGAATGCAAGAATTGTATTCCCTTCTTCATCAATCACATTGATATCGGCGCCAGCACTGAGTAACTTCTCAACGATCTCAACACTATCAACCTCAATTGCACGAATAAGAGGCAATGTTCCATACTCTGGATTAGCTAAGTTTTCTTTGGATTTAAGGAGGACGTCAATAACAGTGGTGCATTTTCGCTCAATGGCAGCGATGAGTGGCGTCTCATTGGTATTATCAAAAATGTCGGCATGAGCTCCTGTATCGATAAGCAGCTTCGCAATGACTGCATATCCTTTGCGAGAAGCCGAAAGTAGAGGCGTCTCGCCATTCACACTTCCCGTTACTGCTGCAACTTGTGCGGAAGGATTGAGCCCCTCCAACATTTTGTGTATTCGATCACGTAATTCATCTTCAGCCGCATCCCAGAGTCTTATCACTCTAACTAAATCATAAGCAGATAATGGAACCTAAAAATAATCAAGTAATCTCTCATGTTTGAAAATTATATTATTTATGGATAAACACGATGTCCGTGACATCTAGCACATACCGTGGAGTCCGTGCGTTTATAAAATAAACGCGATGCTTGATTTGGCAGCATTGACACAGCTGCAATCGGATGAAACCAAAGATATAAATGCTTTGGATCCACCGGCAACTGTACGTATTTATTCTCTTAACGATTTTGTTGTACTCCTCATAGAAGTCAAAATAAGTTGAGAGACAAATTCGTTGAACTGAAAGACTTTAAGGTGATTTCTAAGCGAACTGAAATTTGGAAAAAGTAGAATCCGTAACACAGGATCAGATAATTACAGCAACCACACCAGCTTAAGCAATTAAAGGCGTATTAAGTCAATCTAATCATTACGCTGGATATGAACTGCATCAATTTCATACTCAAAACGTTAATAAATCTCTCAAAACATAAAAAAACAGTGACAAGAGCTGTGTTCATCACCCCAGGCTGGATAAGCATTTCAATGGACTAAGTCTGAAGAGCTAAAATCGTATCTTTATGTAGATCAGCATCTGCACTTTGGTAGTACTCATAAATGGAATTAGAAAGAAACTTAAAGTTTTCGCTTGCTGTATTATTAGGACCAACTAGACTGCTGAAAGATATTCTAAGTAATGCAGAACTTTGAGATACCTTGTTTACAAAATGTTGTCAAACATTCTTGACAACTTCTATAAAAAGAGTGAACAGACATTCTTTCTTAAACTTTTCAACCTATTTATTTTATTTGTAGTGTCAGTGGTTAGATACTGCTTGCATCTCAATTGTTTGATGTTTATTTCATAAGATATCACAATGAAGAGTTGCACCTGTCATGTATTCTAGCAACAGTGACCTAAAAATATACGAACCAAGATTTTCCACAGCTACCAAACAAAGAATTTAATTCATCCTTTTAAGCCATCACATGAGCTGTTAAAAGAATCATGCAAAGTTGACTAGAACATTTGAACAAAATAAGATTGAAAACTGTACGGCAGAAATTAAAAACCATTTCATGATACAACCTCCATGCTTGTTTTAAGACACAAACACAGATTTCAATTTCAGTTTAAATTAAAAATTAGATGTGTCCAACCAGTTTTATTTATTCTCACTGAAAAAAGGATGATAACAAAATAACAGTGAATGATATACTACTCTTGTATTATAATATATCAAATAAGTTTATTTGAAGCATTTTTTTATATCACAAATTCAATGATAAAATTAGGAATGTATAACTCATATTTAAAATTGAAATTACAAAAAAACAGATAATTTAAACTATTAGTGTCATTACTAATAAAAGTGAAAAAATTTATATCTCTAATATTGATGCATTCAGCAGTTCATAATAAGAACTCTTTATATACTAAGTTTAGACATATACCAGACCACTAGTAACACTTTTAGATATCATTAATAGGCTAAATCAACTATCTCTCTATAAATATTGCACTTTTATTTTAAGCTGAAACTACAACCAATTGCCAGAATATTATATGCTACCACCTTTTCCAGAGAATTTTTTGTTAGAAATTAACTTGTTAACAGTTAAATTTGTGTTATAGCTGTGGAATTCTGTTTTATGGTGAGTAATTGTTTTGCATATTGGAATTCTGAGTTTATGGCAAGTCATTGCTGGATTTTGATGATGGGCTAAGTTTGGGATTTGTGTGTTGCTGTGAAGTATGTTTCACTTCCAGCAACACAAATTATGTCTGTGTAAATGTACTCTTTGCTTAAGTTTTAGGTTTTGATTGATATACATTCATAACACTTTTATAAACAATTTTGAAATTTAGACAATGAATTGTACTCTAAAACGATATACCACTTATTTTTTAATATGAAAATTGCTCAAAAGTATTCTGAACTAAATACTTTTCAGAGTAGTTAATACCATTGGTTAATCCTCATTCACATCACTTTCATTTGGTAACCAAAATACTTTGATTGGTAAAAGTATAATTGAGTTACCAACATAGAATGCGTTTCATGCTGTTTTTAGCGACATATTTTATCTTATATACCTCTCTGTTAATATGATGGAAGAAGAAGGGTACAGTAGTATGATATAGTACTTATACCTGTATTGGATAATGTAGCTAAATAAAGGAGGTAAAGTCCAATGTACAGCAGAGGGCAGACAAACAGCAAAGAAAAGAAAAGATTTAATAAAATATGATAGTTTTATTACACTGATGAAGAGTGAACATGAACACAAGACCGAACAAACAGACATGTCCCTGTTAGCTCCTGCAATATACCCTCTTGAAGTGCCCTTGAAATTGGCTCTCCAGTGAATCTTGCTGCATTTTTTGCTCCACAAATAAATGCAATTTTTTGTGACAATTCTAAAATTATTTAAAGAATTCTAAAAAATTATCTTTGGCAAAAATAAAGCAAAGCAAAGTGAAGTAATTGATAATAAAGCCGATTCAAGCGGAACTATAGCTTTGATGACAACTCTGGAATAATATCAAGTCAGTTGAAGTGGATTTTGAAGTGGAACAGAAGACAGTAAAGAAGAGTTTTGAGGAAGCATGATGAAAATAAAATGATTCTTTTGCCGGTTGAACTGGTTGAAGAGTAATCCAGGAAGTTTCCAATTAACCATAAGGAAAATGGCACATGGCAAATTGAAGGTGTAGAACAAAAGAGTCCATATAGGATTGTGACAAAGATGTTGACATAGAGGGTTTGGTATTTAAGGTGCAATTAGATAAAAGGGGTAAAAAAGTAGGCAAAATATAAGCAAACATAGACAAATATTAGTGAGCGTAGTTGAGTAGTTATGCCATAATAGTTTAGAGAGATAGCAGGACCAGCAAGTATCCTGACACTCTCTGACAAATAGTTTGATGAGAATTATGCAAAAAAGTTGGAAAGTTTTTAAGATACTAAAGTGATCAAGGTTAAGCATAGTATATCTAATCTTTTCATTTTTTTCTAGCCATATTTTTTTATACCTTGGATTAAGAGTTGAATTTTTTGGAGCATTGTATTAAGCAGTATCATAAATTCATGGGTGTTTTACAACTCTAAGGTGTATCAATGACTTTAGCATGATATAGCATTTTTTAGAATTAAAATATATCCATACATGCATAACACAGATGGAAATGCAAGACAAGAATTATGATAGCAATGTGTTTAATTTCTTATCTGTATATTGCCAAGAATAAATATTGTCAACACACATCATACTATGATAACTTATACAAAACAATGTAAGACAAATTGTTAGGAATCAACCAATTAACGGTTAAACATATAGTTATGTTAGCTGCATCATTGTTTCTGTTCTCAGTCTAAGAATTCTGACTACTGACATCATGTTCTCACTTTAGCCAATGGAATAGCACCACAGCGCAATTACTACTGGTCCATCATGTGATTGAATAATTGTCAGTCTTACATTGCTAGAATTCACTTCTAGCAACGCAGTAATACATACTGCATGATTTATGTTCAAATATCTGTTTGTATTACACAAATAAAATTAATGACATACTATAGCACAAAGACGGCATAAATAATCAATTGCTGACAGCATTTTATAACAGATTTTTATGCTTTGAATATAAAACCATCCGACATTTTATAGCTAACCTGTTGCTTTTAAAGCCAATAGGTAGAGCTGCTAATCTGATTGACATAATAATTATGCAGAAATAATAAGCATAGGTTTTATAAAGAATGCCACAAAGAAAATTTCCAAAATAAACAGGTACTTGAATTAAAGTAAATATAAATGTAGTATCAATAAAAGTTTTTGAAGCCATTTTTATTTTGCTAGGAGAGAGTAAAAATATAATTATATTTGTTTGATTACTACCTGCTCCTTCAGTTCCAGTGTAATATAAAAAATGCTTTCCAAGTTGAATTGATATTGTTCAACCTGCCTACAGAGTCATCTTTACCAATATCAATGACACAAAAACAATACGGTATGAAAAAATTGTACATTGCCATAAGTGGTATGATGCAATATATGATGTAGGAGAAAGAGCTTGTATAATTAATATTGTGATTAATGGAAAATCTCTACACAATGAAAAGCTGTGTGTTTTTCATAAAATGTCTAGAAAAGCTTTCAGGTCTTACTCTTTAACTGCTATTATGCTTATCTAATAAAACTTCTGCATCACAAGGAAGATGAATCAATTCCAAGTTAGCATAATATACATTAATTTCAGTACTAAGAGCACTTGTAAACAAAGTTACATATATAATGTGAAGAGTATTTGTAAACAGTTATGCATAAAAAATTGTAAAAAAATTTCAGCATCTCAAATTGAGTTAGTGAAGGTACCATTTGCAACAAAGTATAAAGTTACCTTTTAGAAGTTTAGGTGCTTACCTTTTTTTGGCAAAGCCATTCTAGTTGTTTATATTTGAGTATTATGCACTTTCTACTTTTATTCTGTTACTTTTTTGTACCTTCTTGCTTCTATCCTGGCTTGTTTGTTACAAAAAGAATACATGTTTCAAGACTAGCTAATTGTGCTAATGCGTGAACCAAGAGCAAAACAAGGAGTGCAAAATATTATGCATACAAAGAAGTTATATTAGTCTTGTATCATGTGTTGATGAGAATGAACCTTGTCAACACCTTACAACTTATTCTACACGCATACAAGATGAATTGGATCAAACCATAAATACAACTCCCTGAACAAATCGTACATAAATACATTGTAACATATAAATGAGTCATGATTTTAAGATTGATCACACAGCAAAAACGTATTAGATCCTGACAACACGCTAGTTCATGATGTATATTAAGCTGTTGCAAATCTCTACTACAAACTTCTCATCAATATTTACATATGTAGTTTGAAGCTTACACTTGGGAGTATAACATTGTAATATAGTGCAGTGATACCTATATACATAGTTATATATGTAAATATATCAGCAGTCTCATAGAAGTCAGTTCCTTAACCAGATAATTTGTTAAAATTTTTCAACTTGCTTACTGTTGATTGTGAGATGATTCGTTTTGGATAAAAAACAATTCAATTGTGCATTAAGAGAAAACGACTCAAACTTGGGTTGCAAGTTCTTTTGAATGATACGACAAAGGCTTTAAATACAGTCAAATCCTGCAGCCTGCATTATCCACTGATGTGAGTCAAATTCCAATTTCACTAAGTTTGAAATGTCATCTATAAGATTAAGTTAATTTTATTCACTTTTTCTAACCCTTATCTGTTGCATATATTGATAGTTGATTCAATTTACAGTTTACTGGTTTAACCGTTGGCTAGCCTAATTACTGTGACATTATACTAAGGCATCTACCTTTATTTCATTGATGCTTTTCCACAAAATATTTGCTTATATGATATTGATATACTGGTGTACTGCTGATATCTTCATATATTAATATATATTTAACAGCGGGTTCAGTTGTTGACACTAGTTTTATAGCTTACCAATATTTGAATTAGATATCTGTAAAAAGTTTAAAAATGTTTTTCAGGAAATATGAAGTAATTGGGAAAAGTTATATATCCAGAATACCAATTAAATCTATTCTGTCAGTTGTCATGAGAAACCATACTAAAAAAATATGCATAATAAAACCGGCAATCACGAATTGAAATAGTACATGTCCGATTATCAATTGTCCATAATTAATGTCAAATTCCAGCATGAATTGAAAAAGAAGCAGCGGAAATTTGGTAACCAAATGAAACGGTACACCACAGAGCTAGATTACAGTAGACTATTCCTATTTTGTATTTTTTTAAATATATATCAGTCCAGGTAATGTATAAGACTATCGGGAATGCCCAGGCTATTCAAAAATAGCTCAATGTTATCCACAAATCCCGATGGTCCACTAACAAATATGCCTGTATTCGATGAGTCCTGAGAGTTGCCAGTTTGATCAAATTCATTCATAGATTTTGTCTTCAAACTTTTAAGTAGAGGTTCTAAATTCAACCGAAGGGCAACTTCATCAATTTTTCCTTCAACGATATCGTTACACTGAATTCCTCCTTCCTCTGAACATTTACGTACTGAAGCTATATTCGAATGGAATAACTGAGAATCGGATGAAAATGTTAGTGGCTTAGCTAAAAGTTTTTGGTCTAAGGTCGAAACATCACTTTTCTTCCTTGGAACATCATCTGTGCGAACTTTCGCTGGAGTCAAATATTCAAAAATGGACTTGCGCTGTTTACCTTGTACAGTATTGAGGGATGGTTTAAGTACTTTAGTGGGTTGGGTACTCACTGTGGGATCTGTTGATTGAGGGGATATATACACCTCAAATCCAGTTACCACATACACAAAAATCTTCAAAATATACATCATCACTGCTGTGAACATTGAACAAACTGACCTTGCTCTGAAGCTATTATGCAAATTTTGCTTCAGAGAATGTAGCGTATTTAATAATCCTTGGAAGTTGGACTTCGAAATCATACTTTTTTTCCTTGGCTTCAAAGTGTTCCGCCAATCCTTTCGTAGAGAATACGCAGTACTCTCGAGTTGTGAGCCATCATAGAAAGATGAACCGGGTTGATCAGGAGTTCCTGTAGTGGTGTAGCATGTGTAGTAGAAACTTGAACTGCAGTAAAAAATGAAAACTCTTTCTGCTTAAAAATTATTCCATTACCAATAAATATTGATTTCTTTCTTAAATATTGACATATTTTTGCAAAAAAGATTAGAAAACTTACCTAATTTTAATGTTATAAGATATAAAATCTTTGCTTCAACGTACATTATCTTACTAAATTATCATTCAAATTATAATACCTCAGTAAGGGGTCATCCGAAGCCAAATTGTAGGAGTAATTCAAAAGTTCTTCCAAATCTCTAAAGCAAAAATTATCATTATTGCTGTGGATTTGCCAAAGCAACACCATTGATTTTGAGCACTTTAATACTCCTTCTTTCAACTAAATATGCACATAAGAATTATGAATACGAATGCATTACATTTACAAATGCATATTAAAATTAGAAAAAATTGGTATTACTAATTTTTAAACAAATTTCTTGAGATTCTAAAAAAAGTATCAGTATCATTTTACATACTTTAAAAGATGTCCAAATAATATAAAACCAAATAATCATTCACAATGAAACGAATTTGCATACAGAACCTTTCAAGTTAGACTGCTTTTGGCAATTACAAAACAGAACTGATTAGAAAAAGATTAGTTTGTACTATAAGGCATAGATAGTGTAATTATAAATAGTAGCGCACAATTTTCTTTTGACATAGAAATGTGCTAGAAACATGTTTGAAACTGCACCGTCAAATAATGTCTAGTATACTGGATTATATACTAAACTAGTTTGCATCAATAAAGAGAAATATATCTTGCAAAGTAACTAGCAATAATTGCTTGAGGCATAAAATGTACTTCAATTTTTCTTCGTTTACTAAACCGTATATAAAAGAAATATGTTCATATTTACAAAAAATTTTGAACATGGTAATTTTTACCTTGGTATAAATATCGTCATCAAAAAACTTTTTTTCTGCAGATTCTGCCTTTCCAAGCGACAAGCGATCTTTCTTCTTAAACAAAACATTGAGAGGATTTACTCCTCCTCGGCTCCAATAACTTTGATTCAAATTCTTGTATTGAGGCCTTTCATCCTTTTTAGAATACAAAGCTCATGATACAAATCTATAAATCATTATGCATCAGCATGTATGTATGTACCTCCTGTTGATTCATTTCTGAAAGAGCCTTAAGTCGCTTAAAGTGGCCTCTAAGAAACTGAATCATTGGGTTAACACCAGTTCCAGCACAGATGAGATACACATTATCATAATGGTGATACATCTGCAAAAGTCATTGAAAATGAAAGAAATACAGTCCACAATATTCTTAACGAATTAGATGTGTAAAAAAATTACAACATCGCTGTAACCATATATACATACTGGATTCAAGATTTTATACATTGTATGCTGAGTAAATTTCATTATTTAGAATATCTTAAAAGCAAAAATTTCAAGAAATTAATTTGTGGAAAGATTGATATAAATGAAACTTGCTTTGAATATGTCTGCACAATTAATTACTATGAACGCACCTCATTTATTTCAAAAGGTCCTTGTATTCGAATGCAATCATTAATTTTCAAATTACGTAAAGCATTTGACATTTGTCCTTCCGGGTGCAGTCTATTAAAGAAACAATCAACATGCATAATATATGACATTTTCCTTTTTTTCAACTGAATTTTGATACAGCATTTTAGAGATGAACTTTTTGACTCATTAACTGTAGATGTCTACGCTATCTCCGAAATGACAACTAACAAAAAGTCACAGTTTGGAAAGTATATACAGTAATTATTTTTTCAATATAATTATATACAAAAAATTTAATGTGATCTTTCCTTCAGGATAAAGTTCCTGGGTCAAGCCAGAAAAGCCTATTGATTGATTAAATATCCCATGCATAAAGAACACATCACCTTCAAAAACTTTCTAAGCAATTACTTAAAAAACATTTTTCAGATACTGGGGTAAAATGAACATCACTTTTCTTGGAAGGTTGCTTATATGGAGGTAACGAGCTGGATTAAGGCAAGGAATTATCGCTGAAACTGTTTGTGAAGGACATTCGTTTTTCACAAAATATTTCTTTGAATCACACGGACACACTGAAGTATGTACATGCACATAAACTTGATATTCACCTTATATAATATTGAAAGCCCTTCGGTTTGCTTCTCAAAAGGGGATATGCTACAGGAGTATAGCTTCTCTACTTAAAAAAATTAAAATAATTAATATAAATTTAAAAAAAAATCAATAAGACATCATTAATATAATCATTACAGAATTAAAATTAATTACATTACCAACCTGAATGACATTATTATTTAAAATTGCTCTGAACTTATGATAATATCCAATTTGAAATGGGTCAATTTCAATCCCTTCTTCCTGGAAAAATGAAAAGGAATAATGTCTCTTTCCATTTTAAAATTATTGCATGTATCGGAGCATATGTATGTATGTATGTATGTATGTATGTATGTATGTATGTATCAGTACATACATACATAACTGTAATGGCATTGCTATACTTGTATGAAAAAATGTACAATTAAACGAACCATGGGCTCAAACACAAAGCTTACAACTGGTGATCTATCTTTATCTGTCGTTAAAATCTCCTTCGAGCTGCAAAAACAAAAAAACACATTCATACTATGTGTGAAAGCATAAGCAATAATGTAAAAGATTTCATGGAATTCATATATAGATATATATTACAGTTCATGTAATAGTTTGTACCGTAAAACGCATTTAATAAACGGAATGCTGGACACAATCGACGTGTTTGAGGATTTCAATGAAAAACCAGCAGCTCTTTGTCCAGTCAGAAGTGCTCTAAGAAAGGGAGAAAAGTATGAAATGTGAAAAGACTAAAATAATGAAACTAATAATTTATTCTAACCAATATTTTGCATCGTAGATACACTAATATTATATTCAATTTTGAACAAAATTTAAGTAAATGAGAAAACGCATTTAATTCTAGCATCATGAAAAAATATATATCTATAAGTAAAAGGTAGAACTGACCTCCTTGGTGTCTCCACGATGCTATCAGCAGTACTTCCACCAATCTACAAATTAATCAGAATATATTCATAAATTTAAAAAATATATATAAATACATGAAATCAATTTACATCATGCTGTTATGTAAGGTTATAGTTCATTCAAAAGCCAAAGTTAGATTTCAAGCAAATGAGATAAACTTGCAAAAATTTTTGGTAAAATTTATACAAATCGTTTACAAGCAAGTACTACTATTTAATTACGTCAGCGCACGTATTTATATTGTAACAAAATCATCCAAATTATACATTACTATTTGTAATAATATTACCAACAATTTGGTCATTTCATGTTATACGGAAAGCTAAAAATTGAATAAACTATATTACTAAACATTTTTTGAAGAAATTCTCCAAAAAAGCTTACATATGCTACAGTCATTTGCTGTATTGCCATCCACGCTTTACCACTGCACATACAAAAAAATAGTGCAATAGAGTTCAAAATTTTTATCATATCTGAAAATCTACCTTATATATAAATATACATTACTAATTCAAATTATAAAGTAAATTTATTCACTGAAATATAATTAAGAAGCAGAATAACTTACTCTTTCATTAGTGCCGAGCGAGCAAAATCCTTGTATACAATATATTCTGATATAAAGATATTAAATATATACAAAACTACAAATAAATCAAAAGAAATAAACTCTAAGGATGCCTGCATATGCATGCTCACGAATATGTATACGTACGTACCTATGTAGATGTTGCTGATCACTTATGCTCTGCACAACACCTCTCTTACCCAAAATTTCTTTAGTCACATTAGTACCGATCGACTCCCTCAAAACCTTAAAAACAATAGCTATTTTTTGAAATGTCTGAATGAAAATATCGATAAATTCAGCAAAAACACTCCCTGCACTACGTATAGTAGCATCTAAGATATATGTAAAAGAGGATACTTGTTGGCATTCTCAATTAGGGCCCCAGTAGCGGTATCTATATTTATTGCAGTTATCTCATATATATATTGAAATTTTGTGCATCTTTTAAATGCTCAGTTAAATTGATAGCTCATAAATACTTTCCTTGTATCAAAATACCTTTATACCTTAGTTTATATATGTATACATGTGCAAATTTCTTTATTTGTACGTAAGCATAAACGTATGCATGCAGGTATGAAATAACCTTAGATCCTCCTGGATGAACATTTATGTACGACGAAATATCGATCACCGCATCATGCACCAACACCAGTTTATCCCCCTAATAAATATATGAAAAGCAAAACATTACTGTCCCAAGTTTAAACTTTCAAAAAATGCAATATCTGTACCATATTGCATTCTGGAATTCAATGTACTGTCATTAAAGAAGCTATCCTTTTTTGGACTGGCGCAAAAGAGGGAGATTCGGTTGACAACATAGTAATGTTAACAATTAAATTACCATCTAGTTCAAAACCCCATAAAGAATATTTTTTGTATGCTCGCAATTCAGCATACAGTTTGATTGCTCCAGATCTATGTGAACTATATTCATGATTCTCATATATAGCATACATGACTAATATCCAACATTTCGAATGAAATAGGACAATTCTTGAGGTCAATAGAAGCTACGCAGACTGTGATTTCTTACAATTGAACACAATCCATACAGTTTTAAATAAAAATAAAGAAACGTTCATATCCAGAAAAGACTGGTTACTATCAAAATGAAACAAAAAAAGACGTTTGCACAGATAAAAATAAGTAGCAAAAGCTCAATTTCAATTTAAAGCTCTTAGAAAATTAGAAATATTGGCATTAATAGTTAACTACACAGCCAAGTACAAAACTGGCTGGTTTACATTCATTTTACATTTTCCACATAAAAAAAATAAATCCTGGCAGTTTGATTCATCAAAGAGAAATAGTAAATTTCAAAATAATGACATATCAGAGCCATCAGACAATATTTATAGTTTTAGTAACACAGGGGAAATTACCAAACACAGGCTTAATGCACAAAGCAATTATAGATGAACTATGAGATTGATCAAAATAAACAGCCACATTGATTGCTTCATCTGTGCATGTTCTGCAATTTCATACATGCTTGAAGTTGAGATAATAGAATAATATTGATCAAAAAGAAAGAAATCCATATTTAGAGTAGCAAATCATCAGATTCAAATAATGCACATAGATATACTCTTAACAGATATGAATCGAGTTATATTCAGTTCAGGTCAATACTTTCAACATTCACATACATAGGAAAAATTTCCCCACTTGAAGACTTTGAACACAAACCTCTAATATTCTCTGGTTGAATTGTTCCATTGTGAATGTTGGACGGTTAAGTCTTTGTTCTGCATCAGCATCAAAATATCGCATTTGAATCTGCAAGTTAATTTCGGAACCCACAAATAGCAAAGCTACCATGGCCAGTATGGACCAATAAATATTATTCGCTCCATCAAAAAATGAAAGCTGAAGAGGTAATACATTTATTGTGATAAAAATTTGTATATTTCAAAATTTAAAGATACCAAATACAGTTAGAGTTTTTTTAGTATTACTTTAAACTGGAAATATGAAGAGGATTTCAAAATTATGTAAAGGGTTCTCGGTGGTGATTTGTTCAGATCTTGATATTCTGGCAGTTTGGTGATGATGGCTTTTCTGTGTGATTTTGCACTATCAAAATAGTCGGGGTGTGAGCATTTTTCCATAACATTTACATGAAGCCATCCAAAAATTAAATTTTGATATAACTCAACTAAAAAATTATTTCCTATCTATTAACATTTTAAGTCGAGTCTAATGTTAGTCATCATATGTCAACAGTTTTGTTAGTTTCAATTTCATAAAATATATTTCATATTGCAGCAATTAGGCTTGAGCATGGCTAGTATTAATATGCTAGTGTACAATAAAGTAAGTATTGCTTATTCAGTTGTACCTTTTATAAGACTACAGAACAGATTTTATCTATATAAAGTCTTACACACAACAAAGCTATTATTTTAGAAAACAGTTTTTAATTTTCGTATTAATATTACTATAAAAAAAAGTATAGGCAATAAAGACTGACATCCTTTTTAGTTTAATAAAAGAATAAACGTTAGACCTGACTCTTAATTTTAGACGAGTAAATTTCTATACCTGAATAGTAAGAGGATCACTCCCGTAAACACTCTAAAGATGAAAAAAAATCTAACGTTAATCTAGAGCATTTTCAGGAATACTATGAATCGATAGTATGAGATCAAAAATTTATATACTATTTTTTCTGCACATTGCAGTAATATCAATATATAATTGGCTCAGCATATTTTTTCCTGGTACCAGCATACTCAATGTAACTGAGAATCCTGGCCGCTGCCAACATAACCAACTTACAAAAAAACCCAGTAATTTCGTATAGAGTACACGATGAACTCAAAATATCGAAAAAATGATTGAGTCATATAATGAAGAAAAATGATATTTTTCGCTAAAATACGATTTGTACTTTCATTACTTAACCAAGAGCTTAATTTTTCCTATAATTATACAAAAACGACCAATCTCTTGCTACCTAACTTAACATATTTTAGCAGTTGAATCTTGAAAAAATTTTGCAAATTCATACATCGATGTACCAATTTTTCATGCATCATTTCTTAAAAACAATTTTTGCAGTATATATATATAGAAGAATCTGTACAGTGGTAACTCAATAGTAATAATTCATACCGAAAGTACCAAAGTCGAAGATGATGGAGATGTCATCTCTAACCCCAATATCACATTGAACAATCCAAATAGAATAATAAACCGACCCATAGATCGATGTAGATACTTATTGACCTACACATTGAAATAGTTTAAACATGATACAAAAAGTAGAATAAAAAGGCAGCAAAATTGAAAAAGAACGAAGGATAAAAATTGAAAACACAACATGCCCACTCAAATATATATATATATATATATATAATTGACTGCAAATTTGAATAGAATTTTCTAAATACTTTTGATATATAAAATCAACATAAAATATAATGAGATCTTGAGAAAAAATTTGCTCTCAATGTTTGTGCGATAGTTTGGATTGCTTCCAGGACACCAAGAGGAACAATAAGAAAGGCCTATGGAACATAATAGTTTGAGCCACTAGCCTTTACCTATTATGTTTTTTCAACTTGAAGCATCTACTGAAGTGATTTTGAGTATAGCTTTTTATGACAGTTTGGTACATTTATTCCAAATAGAATGCATAATCACAAATAGTCAAATGGATCCAAATGTGTGCATCTTCCACAATTACCATTCTTCAGTACACTGAATGCTAAATTAAAAGATATTTTAATATGTATACATATATATATATATATGTACAAACAAAAAACATAATGACTTAAAATGTAAACAAATCAATCGACTTGAAACAATATAATAATTAATCACACCTGATGGTCCATATTTTAAGTATTAATATAATATAAAATTGATTGCAATCTCAAATATTAATCTATATATACATGCTAATACATACATACAAATATACATGAAACACGAACATAACTGCTTAATTCTACTCGACTAATAATTTTTAGGCAAATAACCTGAGTATTGAAACTACGTGACTAAAATTTTCAACAAATACAGGTCAAAATTGGCATCAAATGAATAATCGCAGCAATAAATATTGATTTCGTATACCGATGCTCTATATCTACCATATTATCAATTTCATACAATTATAAGTGGTACTGGTATTGGCATTTGAATTCTTTTCAAATTTTCCATAATTTCATAATTCATAAAGAATCAGAATGATTTCAATTTGAAAAAGAAGTAAGATCATAAAATAATAAATTCTCATAAATGAGGTACGCACGCTTACATTCTTGATTATGTGAAACATAATTTTTTACCTGGTGCACTCTGTCATAGTTTGATCCAAAGAATGAATTCCCTCGATTTCTTATTCCAGCTTTTCGCAACAATCCCGACAAAAACTGTAGAGATATGCAAATGAGAAGTGCAAGACCAATACGTCCATGTACCGTCACAAACTGTCAAAAGTAAAATAAAGCGAAATACTAGAATAAAATGTAGATTTTAAATTGTACAACAAAGTAGACATTTTTTAAGAATCAGTACTGCATTGTAACATTGAAAAGTATAAAACGAATAAAAATAGTTCCGTTAGGTATTACCAAAGAATATCGTGATATAATAAATAAGGTCAAGCATGAACTTAGTTCTGGGTAAAATAACCATTCTTCTATTGGCTAGAAATAAATGCACATGGTCCAATTGCATGCATACATACACTGATATATATATATATATATAAGCACAATAATAGATAGATCCAAGTAATAGCATAAAAATCGTTAAAGAACAATCCAGAGATATCAATTAGTGAAATAAAACAGAAGTACATTGAGAGACAAAGAGAGAAAGAACAATTTTAATACATGCTCTTGAATATATCAAATATAAGGTTTCCGGATAAATTATTTTTATTGACTGAGATTTAGTAAGTCATCATTATTAAAATTTTAATATGAACATAACAGAATAGCTCAGCAGTTCAGCTTAACAGGTCAGATAGAATTTGTGTACAAATCATAAACAAGCAGCATATTTGGCAAATTTATACATATTAAAGAGAAATATTTGTCTGAGAAATAGAGAAATTTCTAGGTTCAGTAGTTTTAAAATTCATGCATACCATGCCAGTGGTGGATGTTATTGCAGCTATAGCAATGGGTAGTGATGCCTCAGCAGCAAACGATGCTAAAATCTCGTGAATCTCAAGCCAATTAGTCCAATGCTAGTTGAAAAATAAACATGCATACAGTGGAATATATTTATTTTAACAAGATATACATCTGCTTGTAATTCAGTGGCAACTTCGTAATATATATTTCAGTAAAATGAAGAAACTAAGACAACATAATACAACTAAGCCTGTACACACCAGACCTTAAACTATTCTAAAACAGACAACCAAAGATATAATAGTGAATAAATAGATTTTTTTCAAATTTAATAAGCATCATGGTCTAAAATACTGCACGTAAATATTTAGTATATTCGACTATGCGAGATTAAATTTGTACTGAAATTTTATGAGGACTTCTATTCAAAATTTTACTAGATTCCTATTTTATTCAATACATGCTTGAATGCAATAGATGAAACAATCTAAAAGACTTTGAGCCGACAAAGGAATATTTCATGTACAAAGGAGTTTCAGAAATATGGTTGAATAGGCAAAATAATTTATTTTCAAAACATTTCCTTGGTAATGAACAGAATTACAGAATCACCAATATCATCTGATTATGATATTTTCATCATTAAGAAACAGAAATATATACCTTCTTATAGCGAACTACATAAAAAGCCATTGGGCCACATATTCCCCAAGCTACCACCATAACCAGTCCATGGAGTAAGAAAAAAGCATCGCTTGAATCGCTCACTTCAGTACTAGTTCCACTGAAAAAATTTATGTTGTACACACCTAATATAAAGAATTTATACAGAACTAGTAAAATATATAAATTGAATTTAAGCATTTTCATGTATAGCCTGAAAATAATTATGTGGAAGTTTGGTTGAATCCAATAATATCGAACTAATTAAAATATCTTTAAACTGATGACAAAGTTTCATTTATATAAAAAAGATTTATCAGTATGTATATTAAAAAGTGTTGTTGAGATTTTTACTACTATATGCATATTTGTAGAGTAAATTAAATTGAAAGTTAAAAATGAAACTACCATTACCTCTATTAGTAAAAGCATGTTGAGCTACTTCTTCAAGATTATAGCTCCAAAGAAATGAAATATCCGAATCGGTGATACTTTGATCAAATTCATCAGTTGCTGAAGCGTTTAAATTTCTCATGAATACCACAATCCATTGCTATAAATATAATATTGATTATCAAAAAAACGTCTACATTCAACAAGACATATATATCTTTTTGTGTTCATTCGAATGAAAACATAAATGAACATGTGAGAAATCGGATGTATCCAATATCCAATATACTAGTCATTGTTGAATATACGCAGCTGCTGCATATGTTTTTAGTTGTAGTACAGTGTAATAAGGTACATGATCACAGCCATACATATATACATACATCTGAGCTTGAATAACTTGTTATTTTTACAGTATCCTGGGATCCACCGAATTCCTCGTCCAGTACTGGAAGATCGTTGGCATTTCCAAATCTGTCAGTGATAGTCACTTCATCGCCCTACGATAGAAATAAATTATCAGAAATAACATCAACTGGAGCAATATTAGCTGAATCCTGGGTGCGTGGAAAATGCCAAATAGGGATCGAGCAGATTATGTCAAGTAAATGAATGAATAAACCACTAGCTAAAAGTAATTCTAGAGTCAATTCAATATTGGTTAATCCATTGAGTATTATCTACTCTAAAACAGGAGATGTCTCAAATAATCAACATAACTGATTGACTTAGGTTAAAATTGATTATTTTAACACTAATCAATTATGAAAACAGCTTATGGTCTTCCTTCCTTTATCTTTTTATTTCAAACATTTCTGAAACTGAAATAAATGCTTAAATATTGTTGAAACATCCCGTTGTACTTTACTTGCAGCCATTTATACTAACTTTTACCTTTTGCATGAAATTACCAATTTGATTCATATCAGTAAATTGTAACTGCTTTGTTTTTGACCAATGAAATTTAGCTTTATCAATGACTTTCTGCCAATAAAAATTTTGCTTCAGCAACTTTTGAGAATAACGCAAAAGAAAAATCAACTGCAAAAGTTCACAATAGCAATAAAAAAATGTCACCTCAAACGAGACAAAAGCAAATATGTCTGAACCAATCATTTTGTCACCGATACCAACACCAAAATAACCGGCACCCATGCCTGTTATAGTCACGTTAAATGTTATCGTGCCTTCATCTTCATCTATTGTCCAGGTCATCTCAAAAACATCCTAAATAACACAATTCCATTATTCATATATTTAGGCAGATAAATAGTCATAATCAGATATTTACTATGCAAATATGTTATATGCAACCTCAACTATCATACATATACATTACATGCTACTAAAATGTCCAACTTAATGAGGTGTCCATATATGGGAAGGAAAAACAATTTTATAGGAATAGTCGTATACTTGTGAGCTGTTCAGCCTCCTAAGGTGTCCGACGTGAGAGATTTCAGTGTAAAGACATAGTTATATCATAATTGAAATTACGATTTATTATGTACCTCAACAAATACTAAGGTTGTCGTAGAACTCTCTGTTGCGCCATCATAGTGGACTGCGCTAAATGAATCCACTGGGTATACTGTATCTCTAGAGAAAATTGAAAAAAAGTTAGTGCTAAAAATAGTGAAACCATGAATAGGTACGCTTAGCATATAATATAAGCATACTATCCAGTATACCAGCTATATCTGAGCACGTAGTTACAGAAAATGACTCTAGAACAATTACATGTTGAAGTTCAAAAGTGCAGTCAATTTTTAATATTCTTCAGTATTTTCTTTTCTTCAATACTATTTTTACATCAAACTATTAATAACACCACATATTCAAAAGTTGAGGCAAAAAATATCTGATCCATGTTATCGGCTTTTCGAATAGTGCAATTCTTGTCAGCTCATGTTTCAGTATTCAATTCAGTTTCTACAGTTCAATGCTCAATTTTAACCATGCAATTGTGATGCACCACTATCTGCCATAGAAATTGTAGTGAAAACCAAACGTAGAAAGAGGTTATATTCAACAATATATTGAAAGTTATAATGAAAATTGAAAAGCATTAATAAAAATGAAAGGTTGATTGAGAAGTATCAGAAATTATGATACCACATAGATGAATTTTGTTACTCTCCAAGTTCTCAAAGTTACATATTGTAAAAAGTTTAATTTTAATTTTTACAACAAAAAACAATCTATCATGAAAATTATATTTGAAGCATATCTATTGCTTGCTAATCCAACAAAATTAGTTTTTTATTTCACAACCTGCTGTAATATAATTTCATGCATAATTGAACATTACTTTAAATTTCACATGTACACTGAATATTAATACATATCATAAATACAAGTTGAGCAAAATGAATGCATAAAATTTGTACAAAATACCAATAAATGATTTTTACAGTCAAAAGAAATATAGAAATAGTTATTTCAAATGAAAAATTGCAAAAAAAACTTACCTTGAACACAATTTTTTCATGATTAAAAGTACAAAAAATCCACTTACTGTATATTGTCTCCAAAAGCTCCAATTGGATCCTGGTTACGTTCTGCAAATATTGATAAACTTGTTGCCCTAGAATCTTCGAATATTACCTGAATGCAGCAAAAAAGAATCATAGTGCAGTACTCATAACCTGTGAACTATACAATAACTGCATGAAATTCATATATATATTGTATATATTTCTTGTCAACCCGAATATGTATTTGCATTGAGACACCAATTCTAAAATTACATGTTTAGTATCCATTTTAAATTTTTTCCAAAGAACATGCCATTTATTTCTAATATTAAATGCTCAAATTTTCAGAGAAAACATCATTTTCTATGCACATTTAAAAAAAAATGCAAAGGTAAAAATATATATGAAGCTTAAGCATTTTTGTTAATATGTCCTTGCTTTTAAGTAATTCTCTGTAGAAATTTGAAAAAAGGTCATTTGTAAGTCTAGAACTGGTGGAGATATTCTTGTGAATTTTTACATTTAATATTCCTATGATGAGAATGCATGACATATATATACATGCACGCATACATCCAAGAACAAATGAATGAATAAAGTACCGTATGAAGATGCCATAAACTATCGCTCGGCTTCATTGTGATTAATTGATTATAGAGCACAGTCCTAATTTAAAAAAACACATGTATCAATGATAACAAATTTTAATTGAATGTACATGAAGGCATTAAAATGTTAAATTTCATCATCGAAAACTTTCATATTCTGCTAAACATACCAAACTTATTAATGTGAAGGAAGGAAATTGAACCCTCAAAAATGTTTGAAAACTAATCCAAAAGTTAGTAATTTTGATATGATCAGTGCTCACTAGCACATAGAGACAGAAAGGTAGCAGATAGAGAAGAGAGAAAAGACAGAGTAATATTACAGACTAAAATAAGCAATTATACTTCAACATGGAATTGTTCTAGAACACTGTTCTGTACCTGTTTGTTCAAATAATGACTAGTATATTATATAGTATACTATTTAAATCTGCAACAATATAAACTAATATATAACTGATCATAGCTAGCAATATCTTAACAAATTGAAAGAAAACATAGACTTACGTGAATAGCTCACCGAGGACAGCCCCATCATCTTTCTCTTCGATAAGCCCACCAACCAGCATATCCACTAACTCAACATCTCCCAAGTACAAATCTTCTAATGCAGCTAGCACAATTGAGTCAGTAGTTATATCTTCAAAGCTTGATGCCCGAGAAAGACCTAACGATTCTCGAGCGTCATTATAACTCGGCAATCCAAAATCTCGGCCTAATAAAAAATTAATTTAAATATTCTTCGATGATGTACAATTACAAATATTTAAAATTATGGCTACCATCGTAATTACTATTTGAACAAAAAGAATCAAAGGTTTTATTGTCAAACAAAGTCAAATTAAAAATGCATAAATCTATTGATGAAGAGTCATCAAATTACACTTTTAAATAAGTATCGCATATTTCTTTTGTAAATATTCAGGCCAGCTCGTGTACATTTTCTCTTGTGGCCATTGCTGTTTTCTTAGTTGTAACCACCAATACTGATGAAAATAAATATTGAAACTGGCTCCTCAAAGCGCAATATTTCTAAAAAAGTTATAATTCGGTGGTTACGGCAATTCATAGGTATTTGTAAGTACCAAGAATATAAAGATAAGGCTCAATATGAAGTTGCAAAAAATAATATTTGTTAATTGAGCTGTGGTCAGTCTCTCAACATGACAGCATGCTCTTATTTTATTAAATGGATCAAAAATTGATTCTATTTCAAGCCACCAATATTACAGCTCATTTCTATATAGATATCATTAAAGTATATTTTAGATAAGGCCTTTTATGTAAAACCAAGAGTTCAACTTTTCAAGTTTTTTTCAATTTCAATTACATAAAAAATACCAGTTGATATTTCCTAAACTGATATGATCAGTTACGCCAAATACTTTCAGTTGATCAAATGCATCAGTTTAAAGCTATTAAATAGTAGAATATATCAAAAGTAAACAATCAGTTTATAAAATATCAACTATGTTTATGCAGTAAACTTATATTATCACCTGTTTGTATATCAATAACAGGTGCATCTAGACAGCTAGTGGATGTGCGAGGGGGTAGGTATGCATCGACTTCAGCTCCATTAGCCACAATCATACCCCTCAAAATACCATCGATACCTGCAGATTGAATAACTTCGTTAAGGTCATCGTATGAACAAATAGAACCAACTGCGCTCAAACCAAACTGCAAATTCGGACTCCACGATGAATCCACAACCTATATATAAAGTATTGAGAATCAAATATTTCTTCAAATATCTTCAAAACATTTAAATTACACGAAAAAACAAGGCATAATAAAATCAAGAATTTGGCAAATAAAAGAAATAAGCAATCTAGTTTTCAAATTCCAAAAGTTATTTAAGCACATGATGGAATCACAGAAATTCATTATGCTCATTTACTTCAAGCAAACGAGTAAATATACCTTTTAAGTTAAGATTAGTTGATGATATAGCACGAAGATGCTGAAACAGCAATAAAAGAAGGGAGGAAAAACAGGGGGTAATAAAAATTGAAGCACACAGTCATAGTTAGCACACTGAGTCTATACTATGCTGGTCTGTATTAGCTATACGCTATAACACAACATGAACAAAGGGGCTAATTATTTAAATGGTGAAAACTCGATGAAAAACGTGAAGTCTATAGTTCATAAGATGTTGATGATGTGGCAGCATAAAATTTTGTCTTTCTTTCAAAAGTTACCGGAATAAACTTCAATCCGCTTATGTCTCTGCATAGTAAGGGTAAATATCATATAAAGACAGATTCTCTAGTATGAAAGATACTTAACTTGATATGACTAGCAATATATGCAAATATATCTTTACTGTATAGGATACATCTTAACGTGGTATAACAGCTTCAGAAGGTATTCAAATTACTAAAAATAAAATTTAGAGTCTATAATGTACCTCGTCAATAAGTCCAAGTGCAGAATAAGGCCACCGTAATGCCATAGAAGCCAGTATGTCTATGCCAGGTTCTATTGTATCATCATACACATGAGCTGCTGAAGAAGAGGATGAAATACCTACCAAAATGGGCAGATACTCATTCAGTGCTATATGTTGATAGCTTGCAATCACATATGTACGAGCAGCTTGGAATAGCTCTTCATCTCCCCACTGCAATAAAGATACATTGCAATCGTTTTTACAAGTCTCTTTTATATTTTTTTTATCCTAAATATATATATATATTAAAATTAAGAAATCAACAGAAGCTACAAATACTAAACTGTAGAAGACATCTGGGGTAGAAACCAGTATTCCTCAGAATGACTACAACAATAAGGTCCACTTTCTCGCAACCAGATATTCTTAGAAATCAACTGCACCATTATATTTTAAAAGATTCTCCAAATACAACACATTCCCATATATTCTTTGTTAAAGCATATCTTATTCAACAAAATGAAGTCAATCAATTGAATCCATAAAAATCAACATAAATATGGCAGTAAATATCAAATGAAATAAATAACATTAAAACTTTTTTACTTAAAATATTGATAAAAAATGAGATAATTCCTAAAAATTTCTACATATAATAATGAAATGGTGAAACAAATATTAGATTATAATATGATACTTTACCTCAGTGCATTTAACAGGAGTGCAGCCATAAGTATCTTCTAACTCAGCCAAGTATGTAGAGTTGTTCAGTTCATCTGCCCGTCGGTTATGTTCTCGTAGCATCAAAACTAACAGTGCAAATGCACCAGGAACTTGGGTAAACCGCTGGTCTGCTATTACCCAGTTTGTTTCCCCTGAATCTGGATCCACTTCAACTTGCGGGAGACCTTGATCTGTCAAGTTCAATCGACCACCTTCAAATGACCGCAACAAATTTGATGCTTCATCGGTTCTTCCATACACACTATTCAAATAGCATTAAAACATTTTACATAAGTGTATAAGAATGAATCATACCTGTCGAATAAAAATGAAAAAAGGGCAAATTCAAAATTACTTTCATAATGAAAAAAGGCAGAAAATACCCTTTCCAAAAGAGAAATACAAATTTATCGTTTTAGTAACAAATTTATTGAATTCATCTTTTTTGCTGAACCTGTTAATTTTTTATTAATAACAAAATATTCTCGAATGACACTGCCAATTTGGCTAGCAAAATTGAAATTGCACTAGTTTGTTTGCCTACCAATTTTGCACTATTTGTTTTAAATTTGTAATTGACTATCAGCAAAAAATCATGGTAGTTAAGTTTTTAACCACATTATTTGAAATTTTTGTCATTAGAAACTGTGTTCATTTGAACAATATGGTAAACCAGGGATTGCCATATATAAATATACATATGTTATGTACATATATTACCAGTCTAAGTCAGCAAAAGCAGTTGCCCCGTTGAGTGGAATACCACTATCTGAATCCTTTTCGCAGGCAAAGTATTGCACATAAATATCATCATTCAAAGTAGCATCGCACGTATCTACTGGACACATGCTGTCAGATACACCATCGTCACAAGGTATCTAAAAATTTTAAAAAGTAAAAATATATTTTGTAATGCAAAATTTAGTTGAAAATATGATAGCCTTGGACTCTTAGAATAAAAATTAATATTTATATTACAATCATACATAAATTACGTTCCTTTTTAAAAAAGTTCTATGAACTTATTATACTTGATGACTAATTGTATATTATTTACTTGCCAAAAAGTCTAAGGTGTATGAATATTACGTAGCATTATTATTCATTAATTAGCACTCCATTAAAAACATTGAAATAATCATGACATTAACAATTTAATGGATACCAAATGTACATTGGATGGAATATCAGAAAGAAACGAAAAATTGCAAATATTTTTCAAACGACATAATATGCCATTACGTATTACTACACCATGTAAAAATTGATTCAATGTGTGGAAAAAATTACTTACATTATACTCAGTCGTTGAAGGAATTACATCAACAAAATCAAAATATTGCAAAAGACCCCAGTATGCCCATGCCTATGAAAAAAATTCGACTAAAAAATGTAGATCTTCTATACTCTGAGTCGGTATTTTAGAATTCAAAATTGATTCTGCAACTTTTCGATTGCAGAGCATTTTAAGCAATTCAGTCAAATCTTTTTTTGAAATTGGATTGGCTAAAACCGAAACTAATTCAGGCTTATATTTGTACTCTTTCAGAGCAATGAAATTATGCGCAAGAGAAATATTCCAAAGATATTCTTTCAAAAATGGTTCTTCTTGAAATATTGACACCATGAACATTATACTGGTCAGCAGATTAGCAATCATAACTTTGACAAATTCTTAGGAGCTTCATTCTATATTCATTTATCAACCTAGATACAGTAATAACCAGTTAAATAATAATAAGGATTAGAAATTTCAGATGCGATAACAATAACTAGCAAAGACTTTGTATTCAATTTAGCTAGCTACAACTTCATGTAGGGCTGTCTAAAAATAGTGACCAATAATTTTAGCTAGTCAGTAATGTAAAGAGCTAGCTAATGAGCTCTAAAAGTCTGAAATAAAATTGAAAATTCTAATGTATCAGTAGCAGGATAGTAGGGCAAGTGATCCCACGCTATTGATGAAATTACAAATTAATGCAGGATATCTATTTGTTTTATTTTTCAGTTGCACTTTTTTATCGCTATGATTAACTACATGACAATCTCATTCGATGTGATATCATTGTTGGTTTCAAAATGTTCTGCAACGGGTTTTGAGAAGTATTATTATTGTTTTCTGATATACAAGAACTGGACTGAAAGTAAATCAGTTAACAGTAGAGAATAGCAAAATCAAAAGCATGAAAGGTTATAATATCGAATATTATTAAACAACTCTACGAGTTCACTTTAACATCAATTTCAAGAAAAAAACTATCCAATTGATTAAGATTTTTTTTGTTGAGAAAAAATGCTGGAACTATTAAAGCCATAAAACTGTACCCGTCGAATAGTCATATGAAAAGGATTAGGGTTTAGGGTTAAGATTTTTTATTGGTTTATTTTTGCAAGGAATAATTTCTTAAAAGCAGCAATTTTACATGGGCACGCCTGAATAGTTTCACTACTTATAAGTGCAGTATTGCGTTAAAAAATCATAATATGGATTCAACCATTCAAAAATATGAAAAGAATCATACATGATTGAGACCCAAGCTGCTCAGAGATGACTCGCCTGCAAGATATATTTGCTGCAATATCTAAAAAATAACAAAATCTCAGAAAAGGTTTATGAATAGTTATTTAGTAAGAAACCAATTATTCTTTACATGACAAAATTTTCAAACGTTAAAACCAACAAATAACTCCACTTTGAACAAACTCGTGAGAGATCTATTGAAAAATTTTATAGAGTTGTAAGGTTTTTCAAGTATTAATTTTTTGAAAGACTTTATTTCAAAGTTTAAACGTTTGAGATATCATAATTAAGGTCAAATTTGGCAAAAAGCACTTTTATTTTTCAACTTCACCATCCAGAGAGTCATTTACATGATTTTAAAATTTATAATCTAATGGTTTCATTCATTCTATTGTTAGGCATTATATATACACTACTCTTAATCTAATAATTTGTATATCATCTCTACAGGCGTTAAAGAATATTTGATTTGCTAACCGTTCTAGCTGAGGGAAGAGTTTGGTTTGAAAGTGCAGTAAAATCAGTTGATTTTAGAAAGGGCGATCCAACGCTGCCTAAGTTGTCCACGTGATTACCAGTACCATCGAACGAGTATGACCGCAATTCTGCATACTGGTCCCATCCAAAGGTATATTGGCACTCAAGCGCTAGACTCAGTACAATCTTGCATATCAAACGACGCAAGACCCCGCTCATGTTTTTATGCAGCCTTTGTTTTAAAATTCTAATTACGCCTCATATATGCACTTACAGAAACTTTATTTCGATATTTGCACTTATGCAATTCACATCGCGGATAAGTTCGCATATTTTGACCCATAAATGGCATTCAGAGAATAATGAATACTTAAAAAATAAAATTTAAAAAAGGAATATTGACTCTTTAGTTAGAGGTGCATGATTTTTGTCCCTCCCATAGTAGTGCAAAAATAAAAATTGGAAGTCATGCTCATAGTGTCCAGTAAATAATCAACCCTTGTACTAAATGAATTTAGGGGCATTAAAGCATGGTGGTAGATCAGTAACCTGGGCTTTGTCTCGTAAAGCATGTGTAGTAAGACCTTTCCAGGAATTAGATGTCTCAAGGCATTTTTCATCGAAACGTAATCAGTTCCCGCTCAGCATTCAGTCGATACGACTGAATATATTCTCCGTTTATGCTGCTGGACCCGCTTTCCGTCAACTTTCAACAGTATCTCAAGCAGTGAAAGTTGAGCCCGTAAAAGAATTTTCGGAAAATTTGCGATGGCAAAAAGTATACAACGAGATAAAATTATCTAAATCGAGTTCTGTGGAGAGTATCAAGGTTGCGTTGACAACCATGGGATCATATGGGCGCCCTAATGAAGCTCTTGAGTTATTGAATCAGTTGGAGTCGTGCGTGACTGAGCCCGAAGACCTCATCTTTGCCTATTCTAGATTGTTATATGCATACATGCGCTCGAAAGATTTCAAGGGGGCTGAAAGATGCCTTGGGGAAATGAATGCTAAAGGATTATCACCTACGTTGGTAAGTCTGCACATAATTTTATTTGATTGGGTGTGTCATCGGCAAAAATTAAAGTTTTCAATGGCACATGATTTACCAGGTTATGTTGTACTTGCACGTGATAAATTAAACATGAGTTAAATTAACAAAGAATTCCTGTATCAGTTTTAGATGACAATGGTGGCAATAATGATATTTATTTATATACATGTGTTATCATTTATGTAATTATTAAATGCAACGTTGTTTATTTGTCATGGCATAAATTTCTTATATATCTGTTGTGTGATTTCAAGGATATTTACAATGTAATGATAAATGGATTTGCTTCCGATGGACAAGCAGCGAATGCTGAGCACTGGTTCAATTGTATCATTCAACAAAATATGATTCCTAATATGAAGACGTACGTCAATATGATAAAAGCTTATGCTTTTTCTAAGGATGTGACCAAGGCATTACAATGGAAAGCACGTATGGATGAAGCTGGATTTGAAGCAGACTTTCGAACATGGAATATGATCATTGAATCAGCTGAAATTGCAGGCCACAAAGAGTTAGTCAAAGAACTTTATTCAAAAGCTTTTGATTCTGGGGCAGTTAATCCTAGTCGTAGCTATGATACAATGGGAATAATCGTAGATATAAGGAGATTTGGACAAGGTATGGCTCATGCAGCCATAACTAAGGAATTGAGCATGCATTCTGAATCAAGCGATGGCAAGGCATTGTGTTTTTTGATAGGTGGGATACGTTGGAAAACGACCAAAAGTTCTTCCCTTAGAAAAATTGCTGAAAAAACTGTGAAACAAATGGGAAAAAAATTGAAATATCATAGAGAATTTGGTACTGTTGAGGTGCTTAATTGACATCACAAATAGCAGCTATCTGATGTTATGTGCTTGAAAAGTTTTATATTTGAAGATATCATTTATATATGTCTACATAGATAAAAATATCTAAAATCCACTTGAATGAAATTTAAACATTATTTATTGAAGCACGGCAAAGAACCAATCGGCACTTTCAAATGCATTTAAATTGTAAATCATTAATTTCCTTGAATCGAAAACGCTTTTTAAAGTTTAGAATATCATTTACATTACTATTTAGTGTACTAATAAAAAAATTTTTGCTTTGAGTTTTTATCTAATGCTCATAAAGCACCTAATGGTAACACACAAAACACCACATAGTATTTTATTTTTGAATCAAACAAAAAAATTGCAAATTTACTCCATCGCTTTGTAAGCATCATTATTCATACAAATTGAATCTACCTATTAAATGGCTTTAAAATTTACCGACGATTCCTACGTTATAGGATAACACCCTGAAAAAATTGCATCTTTTCTCTAAAAACCAAAATACTACATTGACATCTGTACAAGATTACAGTCCAAAATACAATGCAACATAAACAAAATTTCGGAATGTAAGCCATTATCTGTTGGACATGTTTTCGAGATATTCCTTTACATATAAACAGCATACATCCTTTGTTGAGTCCTTTGTATGCATAAAACATACTTGCATGTAAAGCTAACAATCCTTGTAAGATCACAAAGTCATTGTATAACTCATTTATAGATGACAATTTCTTTTTAACACATTAAAAGAATACTTGCCAAGAACTAATGGAATTCTTTATTTGTCTTGAGTCTCTGAAACAAGGATGGTACGTGAGGTTTTGATATTAAGTTTTAATAATTGACGTTGTTCTAAAGCATATTTCCATATTGTTTTAAATTAGGTTTTATTGATCAATATAACTTGGGCTTTTTTGTTCAATTTATAGTAATTTTGGGATTTTTCAAACTCTCAAGTTCATTCATTTCAAACTTCGGAACATACTAGAATTAGACAAAGTTTAGAGGCTGGTCTCTATATTCAAGTCAAACTACAACTACTTTAAGGATGTTTCTGAGGAAAATAAAGATAATGAGGTGAGCAAATTTGAGATAAGCAAATGACTAAATTAGCATTTGTGCTTAAAGGAATATAGCTAGCTATCTTGGTACAATACGATCTCACTAAAAACTGAAAATATTACTTTTTTCCAATAATACTTTCACAGTTTCATATGACATCTTTTCTAATACATTCCCTGATTTATCCTTTGACGCAGTTGATTAGCTTACATGTGCATTGGAATGCTCATTAGAAAGGTAAATATAGATACTGGGTAGTTCCTTACAACAGGAACTTGCACACCAACTAAAACTGACATACCGACCAATAAAATTAAAACCTTGGGTTTTAATTTGTTTTATTGGGTTATATCGAATTAAACCTTAGTCCAAAATAGGATTTAAAAAATACGTTTTATCCATTATGCGAGCCACATCTTGCAAGTGTCAAATAAATCAATAGTAAATTATAAACTTTCTTCTAAGACTCTTCTTTTATTTACGAAAAATGGCAAAACACCATCCTGATCTGGTCATGTGCCGCAAGCAACCGGGAATCGGTAAGCGTTTCCTTTTCGTTTGATAACAGGTAGTTTATTCAACTGAAGACTTTTTACTTATTCCATCCCGTTATTGCATTTACCAGCGATTGGAAGGCTTTGCGAAAAATGTAAGTTTCATTTTGTTCGAACTTGCTTAATTAGTAAAAATTTCTGGCTAGATTTAATAGAACCTAAAAACAATATTCCATCACATCAATTTTTTCACAATACTTGATTTCCAGTAACCATTTTATCGATTTTTTCAATATGTATTTAATTGTTATTTGGAGGCGATGGAAAGTGCGTTATATGCGATTCATACGTGAGACCATGTACTTTAGTTCGAATATGTGATGAATGCAATTATGGATCTTACGAGGTAAATGTTATTATATGATAATATATTACTTAAAGTGTTTATAGGCAATATTAGAGTCCATATAGGTATTAGGATTGCCGTTGCGTTTTTATTTCTTCTAATTACAGTTAATTTTTAGCTGGTTACTTGTAGATAAGTCAACAATATATATTTTTCATTTATACTCATCTTGTTAATTCTCGATTGAAAATTTGACATTTTAAAATAACTTAATTATTTTTTCTATGATTGAAAGATTAATTATGGCAACTTGGTGAACTACAAGGATCTGGACAATACGAATTTTTTTTAAATAATTCCCTAAAAGTAACTTAAAGAAAAAAATTGGTTTACGCTGCAGCAAATGTTGAAAATAATGATCAATTGTACTAAAGCACTCTTCTTTAATAATAATCTAAATTTAAAAAGTAATAAGATAGTAGAAATTGAAGGTTTATTTTGTATTTCTGCTCCATCCAAATAGTGTTTCGAGTACTTTCGAGAATCACCGATAAATATCGGTTCAGTTTAGCTATCAAAGTGCAATAATAAGACTAGCTATCACACTAAATAAATTTAACATGATTGATTTCCAATCTTATATTTATAACTCTTTATTAAAAGAAATAAGATAATATGCATGTATACCTTAGATACTCACAAATTTAAGCTATTTTTTTCAGGGTCGATGTGTGATCTGCGGTGGTGTTGGCATTTCTGATGCTTATTATTGTAGGGAATGTACACAACAGGTAATTAAACATTCATGTTCTAATAAACATGCATTATCTAGTCATATTATAACTTTTGAGTTCAACTCTTTTCAAAGATTTCCAGAGAATAGTCAAATGGTTATATGTTTTGTATTTCGTTATTCAACAATAAATTTCAAGTTTAGTGTAGTCTGGAGTTATTAACCGAAACAATTTATTTACTTTATTTTTGTAAGTTTTTGACAATAGTTTAAAGATTCGTACAAATAAGTTTTGGGTGTCGTTTATGCATTGTTTCTCCGAATGCCATTATAAAATTAACCTTGCAAAAGTGATACAAATTGTGTCAATCTTAACTTTTTATTGACTCAAATTTATTGCTGCTCTGTTCTATTTCTGCCTTTCAAAGTGCTTCTTTCTATATCATTTCATAGTAGTTAAGCATGTTTTTATTTGTCTCTGTAGGAAAAAGATCGAGATGGATGTCCCAAGATCGTAAATCTAGGGAGTTCAAAGACAGACCTGTTTTATGAACGAAAGAAATACGGTTTTAAGCAACGATAGCATATCATTAAAAGAAATTTTGTCTAACCAATGTTATCTTCATCAATATTGCAAGATATACATACATAAAAATATTTCTGTACTAATGCAGACTAGTATAATATACAATCCAGTACACTGCTACTAAGTGAATATGCAGTTAAAAAAATTTCTTGAGCATTATTCAAGCCACAAATAATTGTGTAAAAGTTTATGAGACAATAGTTTCACAAGCTCTCATCACATCTTTTTGAGCCATTTTGTAAAGTTCAATAATTTTTCTTAGTCATTGCAACTCTGCATTTTTCCAAATTCTTATTATTCCTAACTATCAAATCTTTCCACAACATTTTAATCTTTGGAGGATTAGAGTATTGATTTAGTCTAGCAGAACAAGAGAAAAATTAAATGATTACAAATTTTTCAGCCTTATTTCCATTTGTAAAGCCAAATTGGATATAATTAACCAGCAGTAATCACTCCAGTACAAGAAATTAAACCAGGAAAATTATTATATGAAGGATTCAGCTGTACCTAAATTCAGTTTCATATTACTGCTATGGGCATATTATAATAGAATGGAGAAAAAGATATAGTAATATAATATACTAGATATACCCATGTATGGACAACATAGCTCAGTCAAGGGGGTAAAGTCCAATGTATGACAAAGGGCAAACAAACAGCAAAACAAAAATAAGATTTAATAAAAGAAAAGTTTTATGAAACTTTAGAACAAACAAAAACACAAGACTGAACAAGTAAACATGTCCCTTCTAGCTCCTGCAGTATACTCTCTTGAAGTGCCCTTGAAACTGGCTCTCCGGTGAATCTCACTGAATCTCACTGAACCTTTTACTCCATGGGTAAACCGATAACTTTTCATTAGCAGGCTTGTAAATATTCTAGAATAAGTTGAAGCATCCCTTGATATTAACTTTGGCAGAAGTAAAGTGGAGCAATTAATGGATAGACTGACTGATGTGGAGTTATGGGGTTGATGACAGTTCTAGAACAATATCCAATTACTTGAAAATAGAGTTTGAAATATTGTGACTGAAACTAAGCTGGGATTTAAGAATCTGACCATTGTTGAAGTATTATGACATAAAACAAGTGTAGGTGGAAAAGAGGTGAAGAAATTTTCACAGAACCACAAGGAACATGACACGTGACATCATATGAGGGTGTAAGATAAATGGATTCATCAAAGGATTAAAACAAAGGTGTTGACATAAAGGATTAGTATAAAGGTGCAATACAGCAAAAGAAGTAAAAAGTGCAAAAAAGCATAGGTAAAATGTAACTGGAAAATAGACAAGTATATGCAAGCATAGGTGAGCATAGATAAATATAGGTGAACTCAGTTGAGCAGATATGCCATGATAACTTATATAGATAGAAAAACCAACAAATACCCTGAAATATTGTTAAAGATCAGGCACTTTCTTTCCTTTTAACCAGGACATCATTAGTCTCTACAACTAAAGCCATGAAAGAATAGCAAGACACTTATCCAATTCTCTCTGGCTCTTGGAATGGAAGCACTGGGATTGGTAATTTTTCCAAGGTCATTTTTTTCACAAATTGTCATATGCAGTTTTAAACTATGGACTTAAACTTACAGGCTTTTGTTTCATGTATGGGTCACAATACATCATCTTTTTCCAGAAAATATAAAACAGTTTTTTCAAATTTGCCAGGTTGATGCACTTCAACATTTTTTAGAATATCTATAAGTTCAATTTGTTGCATAATGCTTGCAACCATGATAATCCTGTAGCTTGTTTAGAAAAATGAAAGAAGAAAAGAGAGTAGGCACCATAATATTATGATCACAACACTATGCCAAGAATAAAATAAATAAAAGCATATGTATGAAAGAAAAACAAAATACATCATTCATGGAAAGAAAGAATAGGATGATTTGACACTAAAGTGCCAGAGAGCGTGTTGCCTTTAGTATAATGTATCTACAGCAAAAGATAAAAATGAGAAGTGAAGAGAAAAACACAAAAGCATAAAGTTTTGCAACTGCATAAATGAAATGTCAACACTTGCAACAGAAAAAAAGGGGTAATGAAGCAAGAAAGAATAAAACAAGGAGAGTTTACAAGACAAGGAAGATGGATCAACAGCAAGAAAAGGGACAAGGAAAATAAAAGGAAAAAAGTCTATTAACTCTTGTGCTATGTGTGTATTTGAGTGTAACTGTGCATTTTCACTAATAAGTGAAAATGTAAACATGAAGTATACAAAAGAATTGTTTATGACTAGCTTGAAGTTAATGACTAGACACATTTCCCATTGGCTGATTTGTGGTGTCATCAAAATAAGAATAGAACAAATTTTCTATTGTGTAGTTTTTTGGAGAGTCATATAAAAGTATGGAACAGAGCATACAATCTAGAACATTCAAAACATGCAGATCTAAGGCATAATTGCAGTCCTAACATGAAATTACATTTCAATGACTCTATCAAATTTGATTAGTTTCTAAACATTTCTAGAAGAAAAGGAAGGCAGAGACTAATAAAAGCAAATTTAGATTGGATGAAAAGTATATTAAAAAAGCAACAGATAGTAGCAAACCATTTGAATTGGCAAGAATCTGCAAAAAGGCAGTTTACAGGTAATTGCAATTAAACACCCCTCCTCTTGCATCAAACCAGAAGGTTTGAGGCAGAAAATTGCTGAGAGCCAAGAAGTAGACAAACAAAGAGGTGGTAACCAGAGCATTTCATAGCCTTTGGAAAAGTATCTGCACATTGCTGGACAGTTGATATATGAACCATATCTACCTTTTTGCAAGTAAGCAACTTCCGGATGTAGTGGTACTTGATGTTAATGTGTTTATTCTGCTGATGGTTAATAGGTCTGGCAGTAAGCCCAAGAGCACTCATGTTGTTTTCATGTTGCAGGGTAGGACCAGATTGGTGGTGGTGTAAAAAAGGGAAGAGGCAAAAGAGAAGGACTACCACCAGAGCAGTGCCATACAGGGCAATGTATTAAGCTTTTGGTGGTCAATAGGATAGCCATGGGCTGAAGCTTTGATCTTCAGGAGATAGTAGGACCAGTGAGCATGAAAATGTAACTAGAGACTGAACAATGAGTGGAGGCACTTGCCACATAGCTGGAGTTGGTGCAGCCTGTCAGTACTGGGTCTGTAGAGATAATCTGTATTTTGGAGAGAAAAGCAGTTGCTGTGAAGGTAACAAAAAAGGCAATAAGTAGGCTGAAAGTCAGATAGCATTGGTGTTGTAACTCCTTCATCTAGTGAGTACTACCAAGACTGAAACAGAAAATATAGCAAGAGTGTAAATAGTAATATATTAAGGAAGTACCATCATGTGTTGCCAAGACTGAATCTCAGCAACACATTCAGCAAAAGATATTCAAATGTAAACAATCATCAGCAAACAATCTTCAAATAGAAAACATGGCGTACAAATCAATTCCTGATAATGGGGTTCAACGTGCATTGGTTATACTACATTACCAAGAAGGCAATGTCAGATCTCATGCAGATACTTAAGCACAGAAGGGAGCCAGCAGCTTTACACTAAAGGGAAGATTAGATTGTGGGAGATATGGAAGCTGGAGAAGAAATCTCCTAAAAGGCTGGGAATGCAGCAGGGGTAGGGATAGGATGGTATTCAAAAAGGGAAATGGGTAAGAATTGTAGTTGTGTAGCAGGCCTTGATAGTATGATATGATGGGAGTGTCAAGGTACTTGCTGGTCCTGCTGTCAGGAATTAACCCGTAATACGGTTAATCCCTTATCTTTATAGTTGCGGATATTCTGACAATATGAAATATGT